>SKCR01039606.1:0-108787 GCA_019454045.1 Zanthoxylum bungeanum | reverse complement strand
TGGTTTATAATAAGAGTTAGATTATAGTTTGGGTAATATAAAGATTTATTTATTGAGTCTTAATCTTATGCTTTTTATTAACTGGCCATTAATAAATTGATTAGGTAAACTTAAATGAACTAGACATAGGGATTCTAAGTTTAAGACCTTAGACTCAATAGCCCACGATCTTCCTTGAGGATAGATAACTCTTTTAATAGATTTCCTTACAGGATAGGAATATACCTGTCGGGCAGGGGTAGCCTTAATTTGAACTTAATTTAATGAATCTAGTTAATTTTGTGACATAGACATATGGTTCAATTGGATTATACTAGGTATTGTAATTGACCATCGGAAGAGGCTTTCACATAATTTAGTGTTCTAGGTTAATAAATCAATATATTACCCAACTATAGGATAATCACTTCATCTTTAAATAATATTGAAAAGATTCACAACCCTAGATAGTTTTTAATATTGAATTTTCTTAAAACTTACTTTCGAACAATTTTATTTACTTGTCTTTAAATTTAGAATCGTCGCCATTTCAAATCAATCAAACAACCTGTTAGATACTAGTAATCATTTGACCTCATAAAATTAATAGCTTAGGTATTAAGTCCTCGTGGGATCGATATTTTTTTTATACTACTTGAACGATACGTACGCTTGCGTTATACGTGTGTGTTACGCCGGTCAACGGCCATCTCAGGTAAGTGCCTTCCACATGAATTTTCTTTCTTTTGAGCATTGAGGGCACTACTCCATTTCAGTTTGGGGGTGTTGTGTGCCTGTTGCATGTGATATATGTTATGTTTTTATGATATGTTACTTGTTTTGTTTTGTTGTATGTTATGCCCAAAAAAAGTTGTATGTTCTTGGAATTATGAGGTTGTGTGTTTAGTATGACATATTAGAAAATGATAAGTGTTTGAATGCCTTTTATCTAATTCCTTAAGTAGGTAATCTAGGTTAGACTCGTAAGCACTTAAAAGTATGTTTCTGGCAGTAAGAACATAGGTAGATAATAAAGTGATTAATTGAAGAAATTGGTTAAATATGAATGACCATTTGCATAGATATTTATCTTTGTTTGTAATTATTTATGTTATATGATATGGCTAGCATAAAAAAAAGAACAATTGAAAAAAATTCAACCACATATAACCGATAAGCTTGAAGTTATCCATGGGAGAGTGTTAAGACCATCATGAGGAGAAATGCTACCTTAAAGAGTAGGTGAGTGGAAAAAAAAGGAAAAAAATAGAACAAGAGACAGTAAGAAAAAGAAAAGACATATCATATATAGCTCAATTGGAAAATACAGAGTATTTTTGAGATATCTAGGTTGGTTTGACCCATCAGATGCATATTTTTTAGACGAAATCACCGAGTTAGCTCCCTTAGGATTCAAGTTGTGACCAGACCTTAACACACTTACATTGGGAGTCTGACTTAGATAATTTATTCACGACTTTGGATTTAAGTTGAATCATACAATTTGAAGGTTTCTTTGTTTTCATTACTAGGCATTCTCTGAGGAAAATCCTTGCACCAGACCTTCCAGGATTCGTTTATTTTTATTATAGCTGCTTCTATATTCTTGCATGACTGTATGCGTATGTTAAATGAAGTTTATGGGTGTCGTCTTTGTAAGTCCTCACGAGACTATAACTCGTCCACTAGGGTCGCCTAAGGGTTTAAAGGCTTGTTGCATACGCTAAATGGAATCGTGATCCCTATAAAAGTTGCTTAGTTAATTGTTTGTTTATTTTTATTTTGATTTTATTTAGTTTTTTTGCTCGAGACTAGTAAAATCTTAAGTTTGGGGGTGTTTCATAAGTGTGATTTATACACACTTATTCATGCATCATTAGCTTATTATTTTGTTAGATTTCGTGCCATTTGATATGTTTTGCAGTTTGTTTTTGTGATTTAGTGACAAGAAGTATTAGAACATGGATCTTTGGACAATTCGACGTGTTTTGCAAGCTCAGAGATACAAAGGAAGCATGCAGGAAAATCAAAATACAAAAAAAATTACTCATCCTAAAAAAGGGATGGCGTCACAACTCCCAGGATGTCTTCATATATATTTCCCGAGAGATTTGCATCACAACACCAATTCTGGCATTGCGAAACCGCGACAAAATCCTGTACTAATTAGGGTATCAAGTTTTCTATGTGCATAAGGATTTCAAGACTTCCTATAAATATAACAGTGCGTAAAAAACCCTATAGGAGTTTCTTAGACACAACAAAATAGTTAAAAGCATAAAATTTAGGAGATTCTAAGAAGGAGATTAAATAGTAAGAAGATGAGACAAGGTGGTGAAGACCGTAAACAAAGGAATTTGATTCGGGTTTTATATTATATTTTTCTTCTTTAAACTCTTTTAATAATTATTATTTTCTTGACTTAGATGTTGTTGTTCTTTAATTTAGTCATGAACTAATTTTGTTATTCTAGAGGATGATGTAGCCTATGTTTTAACCTATATATTGATTGCCAAATGACTTTTATGAAATTTCCATTCGACTTATTTATATTTTCTTGTGTTTAATGCTTCTGGTTTGTGGCCACAAATTAGAAGATTGCATGTTTAGAATCTATCACTTAGGAGATGGGATCTTGAAAAGGATCCAGAGAATATAACTATAACAGCCTTAATCTGGGAGATGCTACCGGCATGGAATAGGAAGTACTATCCCCCTGAGCCTCTGACTTTCGAACAATATTAAACTCATATGATGTATAACTCATGCACGAGACCGATGCCCAACTCAATCTCATAAATGCATAATGCTTATCAAACTAAATACCCAAATTCACTATATATTACAACTTTAGAAATGAACACTTATAACTCTTTACATGAATTTTCTTTACTAAACAATCTATATGCTACATGACATTCTCTGACACTCTCTGATCCGAACTCTGACTCGACCTGGTGGACCAAACCCTCTAGTGACTGTCATCAGTATCCATCCCCTTCGAGCTCATCCTCCGAAAATACCTGCAAAACAAATAAACTGAGAGTCGGGGGGTTAGATCATTTGAACGATCTAAGTGAGTGGACAGTTTAAAAGTAATAATAAAAGTTCTTTTGAAAATTCACGGTTCTAAAACCAATTTAATCTTAAATCATCTTTTCTGAAATCTCTTATATTACTTGAAAACAACTTTCTTCCTGGAAACTTTTCTGAAGTCTGTTTTTGAAAATTTGTTTCTGAAAACCTGTATCTGAAAGATCTGTTCAGAAAACTTATTTCTGAAATATCTGTTTCGGAAAACTATTTCTAAAAACCTGATCTCTGAAAATTGTTTCTGAAAACTGGTCTCTGTCTCTGAAATCCCGAGGTATGGGGGCGTCACATATCGTTGTCCCCCCATACGCCTAACTAGAGCCAGAAGTGTAAATCCATGACTTTGGGGCGTTACGTATCACTGTCCCCCAAAGAATGCCACTCATGTCCCTGAAACTAGTGGTCTTGGGGCGTTATGTATCGTCGTCCCCCAATCCACTAAACTAGAACTGGAAGTGGGAATCTATGTTACCCTCCAAGATCTGAATCTAGGATCTAGGGGCATATGTCATCCCTAGTCCTGAATTAGGATCTGAGGGTGTTACGTATCGCCGTCCCCCCAGTCCCCTACATGTGCACATGTCATCTATCAAATCCATGTATGTAACAAGTTACATACTGAGATCGGTTTTAACCTCATGCCTCGAAAATATAAAACTCATACTTTGAAAATATTTCTTTTCTAAACCATTTCTCAAAACATATTAAACAAAATATAACTGATAATAAACTTGGCTAACGCCCTAAATGTGAAAAGTAAGTCTGATAGAAAAAAATAACAAAATGAAAGTCAACTTAAAGAAAAGTGTCAACTCACTGATTTGGAATCTGGCTGGTACTATACCGCTCGTCGAAGGAAATTGTGGTTCCTGCGAGGATCTATAATCGGCAACTTGGTTAGACTATGAATCCGGGGATATGCTTTGGAACTAAAATTAAGTTTCTTAATTCAACTACTCTATAATTGTCTCACGATGTATAATACGTACAACGTGTCATAATGTGTATATATAATATGATACTAAACCCATTGGGTGGTCAATAACCTTTAAAGTTAAAAATGAAATGGAACAATATTTTTTCCTACCTTGAGTTGCGACGCCGGGTTTGGCTCGTCGCGACGCGTATAAACACAGAATCAGGCAGAGAACATGTTATGTATCGCGTCATGACGTCGGACTCTTCATGTCGTGATGAGAACCAGATCAGAGCCGAAACAAGGATTTTGTTTTACACGTATTGCGACGCGGAATGTTTCGCGTCTCAATGCTAGGCCATTTTCAGGGGCTAGTTTCCACTTTTCAATGCCATCCCCAACCAATCCTCACACCTTTAATCTAGGACCAACATATAGGCACTTCCCCAACTTCAATATTACTCGATTTCCATCTCATCTCATCAACCCAACACAAACCATCAACAAGAATCATCAATTCATAAAGCATAATTTCCTCAATATTTTCATTCACATATGAGCCTCATTACATGTTTCTACTATCATACTACTCTCAAAATACTTGTAAAAAAACTTCTTAATTCTAAATCTAACAATTTCCATGGCTAGGGCATTCCATGTGCAAAATAGGGCTTTGATTTCCTTTCCCAAAACTGGAAAATAAAAAAAAGGAAAGGGATTTAGAAGCTTACTTGACCAAAATGATCTCAAGAACTCATCCCTTTCATCAATTATCTTCCATGAAAATGAAGAAAATTTTTGCTCCTTTAGAAATCACAACCCATGTTTTTGCTTGAGAGAAGATCAGTGAATACTATGCTTTTTATATACAAAGAGGGGCTGATTTTGTGATGGAATGAGTGGTCATGATTGTGCCACCTCATCATTTTTCTAGACTAATCCCGAAATTATTGTAGCAGTTACGGAATTTATGATTATTGACCTATTTCTGTTTCGAATGTGGAAACCTATCCAACGTGAAAGTTATAGCTCTCTGTTTCAGCTTTCCGATGATATAAAGTTAATAAAAATATGAGATCGTATGAAAAAGTTGTGGCCCGATTACTAAAAGCTGTTAGAGGTGGAACGTAAACTAAGTTCCGCGTTAAAATTTCAAGGAATCTTACGAATGTCCCAAATGCCATTTTATGAGCACATATTTGCATGAATATGATTTATATCAAGTATTATGCCTCCGAATTGTAATAATCGCCAGACTCTGGTACCGTTCAAGTCGTCAGGTTCACCGGATGTTACAAATGCTTCCCCCCTTAATTAGGATTCGTCCTCGAATCAAATTTAAAACTGAAATCTTGAAGTCTCTCTAGATCTGAGATTCTGGACACTAAACATCTTATCGCTAGTTACATAACTCACATGCTATTTCTTAGGTCACCAACTTATAACCATCTACATACTCATTCTCTACTCCGCTCCATCAATTGTATCGTAACCTAGAAGGTACTCTACTTCTGTCTGCATGGACTGATACTTTAATCTATTTCTAAAGCTCATAAGTATGCATTACTCTTCTTCTTTTTTGGAGGGAAGGAACTTTACTTGAGTCTACTCGGTATTTTACTCCTTCTTAGGCTTGCTATATTATCTTTTACTATAAATTCTGGTGTTATCTTTTACTATCTAACTACATATCTCTGATTCTTACTACTATATGGTTACCTTAAGCATTTGTACGTTCTCTTTTACTTTTCTTATAGATTTCTTTTTCCACTCCTTTATCTCATAGCTTGTCTATACTTCTGGTGATAAGCCAAGATAACTACAAGAGAATTTTCAACTTGGATCTAGAGTATAGTTGTTTCCATAAAGAATACTATTCGAATAGTCTGGGGAAAGCTTACTAACCTGTCTATAGAGCTTGAGGACGTACTCAAGGATCAGATACTGGAAAGGTAGTGCCTCGCATACTAGTATCTCGGACATACTATGTATACAAGACCCCCAACACTCTACACACTGCAATCACTCACTCCCTAGACCATGCTCTGATACCATCTTTGTAACATCCTCAATCCGGGAGATGCTACCGGCAGAGAATAGGCTATATTATCCCTCTGAGCCTCTGATTTTCTAACAATATTAAACTCATCTTATGTATAACCCATGTACGGAACCGATTCCCAACTCAATCTCATAAATGCATAATGCTTATCAAACTAAATACCCAAATTCACTATACATTACAACTTTAGAAATGACACTTATAACTCTTTACATTCATATTCTTTACTAAACAATCTATATGCTACATGACATTCTCTGACATTGTCTGAACCGAACTCTGACTCGACCTGGTGGACCAAACCCTCTAGTGACTGCCATCAGTATCCATCATTTTCGAGCTCATCCTCTGAAAATACCTGCAAAATAAAGAAACTGGGAGTGAGGGGGTTATATCGTTTGAACGATCTAAGTGAGTAGAAAGTTTAAAAGTAATACTAAAAGTGCTTTTGAAAATTCACGGCTCTAAAACTAATTTCATCTTAAATCATATTTTCTGAAATCTCTTCTATTGCTTGAAAACAACTTTCTTCCTATAAAACTTTTCTAAAGTCTATTTTTGAAAATCTGGTTCTGAAAACATGTATATGAAAGATCTATTCTGAAAACGTATTTCTGAAATATATGTTTCTGAAAACTATTTCTAAGAAACTGATCGCTGAAAACTGTTTCTAAAAATTGGTCTCTGTCTCTGAAAACCAGACGTATGGGGACGTTACGTATTGTCGTCCTCTCATACACCTAACTAGAGCCATGAGTGCAAATCCATGACTTTGGGGCATTACGTATCGTCATCCCCCAAAACATGCTACTTCTGCCCCTGAAACTAGTGGTCTTGGGGCGTTACGTATCACCATCCCCCAAGTCACTGAACTAGAACTGGGGGTGTGAATCTATGCTACCCTCCAAGCTCTGAATCTAGAATCTAGGGGCATCTGTCATCCCTAGTCTTGAACTAGGATCTGGGGGCGTTACGTATCACCGTCCCTCCAATCCTCTACATGTGGACATGTCATCCATCAATTCCATGTCTGTAACAAGTTACATACTGAGTTGGATTTTTCCCCCATGCCTCGAAAACATAAACTCATACTTTGAAAATATTTCTTTTCTAAACCATTTCTCAAAACATATTAAATAAAATATAACTGATAATAAACTTAGCTAACGCCCTAAATGGGAAAAATAAGTCTGATGGAAAAAATAACAAAATGAAAGTCAACTTAAAGAAAAGTGTCCACTCACTGATTTGGAATCTGGCTGGTACTATGCCGCTTGTCTAAGGAAATTACGGTTCCTGCGAGGATCTATAATCAGCAACTTGGTTAGACTATGAATCTGGGGATATGCTTTGACACTAAAATTAAGTTTCTTAATTCAACTGCTCTATAATTGTCTAATGATGTATAATACTTAAAATGTATCATAATGTGTATATATAATATGATACTAAACCCCTTGGGTGGTCCCTAACCTTTTAAAGTTGAAAGTGAAACGGGACAACATTTTTTTTGCCTTACGTCGCGACACCCGGTCAGGCACATCGCGACGCGCATAAACACAGAATCAGGTAGAAGACATGCTCTGTATCGTGTCGTGATGCCGGACTCTTCGCATCGCGACGCGAACCAGATCAGAGCTGAAACAAGGCTTCTGTTTTGCACGCGTCGTGACGTGGAATGCTTCGCATCGCGACACTAGGCAATTTTCAGGGGCTAGTTTCCACTTTTCAATGCCATCCTCAAGCAATCCTCACACCTTTAATCTAGGACCAACATATAGGCACTTCCCCAACTTCAATAATACTCGATTTCCATCTCATCTCATCAACCCAACACAAACCATCAACAAGAATCATCAATTCATAAAGCATAATTTCCTCAACATTTTCATTCACATATGAGCCTCATTACATATTTCTACTAGCATACTACTCTCAAAAAACTTATTAACAATTTCTTAATTCTAAATCTAACATTTCCCATGGCTAGAGCATGCTATGTGCAAAGTGGGGCTTTGGTTTCCATGCCTAAAACTGAAAAATAAAGAAAGGAAAGGGATTTAGAAGCTTACTTGACCAAAATGATCTCAAGTACTCATCCCCTTCATCAATTATCTTCCATGAAAATGAAGAAAATTTTTGCTCCTTTAGAAATCACAACCCACATTTTTTCTTGAGAGAGGATGGGTGAATAGTATATTTTTATAGACAAAGAGGGGCTGATTTTGTGATGGAATGAGTGGCCATGATTTTGCCACCTCATCCTTTTTCTAGACTAATCCCGAAATTACTGTAGCAATCATGGAATTTATGATTTTTGACCTATTTCTGGTTCGAATTTAGAAAAATGTCCAACATGAAAGTTGTAGCTCTAGGTCTCATATTTCCGAAGATATAAAATTCATAAAACTCAGAGATCATATGAAAATATTATGACCTGATTACTGAAAACTGTTAGAGGTGGAACGTAAACTATGTTTCGCGTTAAAATTTCAAGGAATCTTTCGAATGTCCCAAATGCCATTTTATGAGCACGTATTTGCTTGAACATGATTTATATCAAGTATTATACCTCCGAATTGTAATAGTCGTCAGGCTCTGGTACCTTACAAGTCGTCATGTTCACTGGATGTTACAATAACCTAGGAAATTATAGAGTTCGGGAAGATCTACAATTCCTTTGAAGTAGTTAATAAATAATCACATAGCATAACGAGTTGTTAATTACTAGATTCTTATAGGTATATTGAAGTCGGTAATTAATAATATTTTCACTCGGCACTCGGGAGAGTGAGTAGAATAATTTAGGATTATTGGCTTATAAACTAAGTAACTGAATAAAGAATTAATTGGCATAATAAATACATGGGGGATAGTTAGGTGAAGTCAAACTCTAGAGTTTATCTCATACAGATCTTTTACAATAAAATTGTCTTGGCTTCTTAATTATTTAGTTTTTTTACTTTCTATTTAGTTTGACTCAGATTTCTTTCTAAATAAAGTTAAGATTAGTAATTATAATACTTAGTGCAAATTAGATTTCAATCCATGTGGGTTCGACATTCCTACTTATCTTAACTAAAACTTGACATTGTATACTTGCGGTATGATAATCTCATAACACATCCAAAGACCTATTCTTGAATCTTATGAAGTTGAAAATAAATCAGATTCAGAGGGTAAGGAAGGGGTTGATGAACCATTACATATCGTTGATGATAATAATTTTTCTCATGCACCTCCATTTCCATAAGCATTAAAAATAAAAAATAAAAAAATTGAACCATTTCCTATAGATATATGAAATATTCAAATAGGTGAAGGTCAATATTCCTTTCTTATATGTCATCCAACAGATATCATCTTATGCCAAATTTCTGAAAGACTTGTGCACTGTTAAAAGAAAACATCAAGTAAGAAATAATTTTTTCTAGCTGAATAGGTAAGTTCCATTCTTTTAACCAATAATGCATTAAAATACAAAGACCCTGGTTGTCCAACTATTTCATGTATTATTGGAAATCAAAAAATTGAACATGCTTTGCTTGATCTTGGATCCAGTGTCAATTTGTTTCCATTTTTGGTTTACCAACAATAATATCGGCGAGTTAAAACCAACTTCAACTACTCTTTTACTTGCTGATATATTAGTCGAGGTACCGAACGGAATTGTGGAAGACGTGTTATTATAAGTCGATAAATTCATATATCTTGTGGATTTAATTGTCTTGAAAACAAAACTTATAGCAGACAGTTATAAGCCAATTCATGTAATACTTGGTCGTACATTTTTAGCAACAGCTAATGCTTTAATTAATTGCAAGAATGGAATCATGAATTTATCCTTTGGCAATATAACGTTGAAGCTTAATATTTTTAACAGGTGCAAATAATCATACGATGAGGATAGTGAAAACGAGAGCATGGCACTAATTTAATCAATTTTGGAGGAATATATTTATGGGAGTTTATCTGATCCTATGGAAATTTGTACAACTAATTTTCTTAAATCAAGTACGCAATTAGATTCGGATATTCCTAATGGTTTTTTACTTGATTCTACATAGGTATTGGAAGATGATGGAGAGAAAAAAAAAATTTAAGGAACTATGAACACTAGAAGAAGAAAAACATGAGGAAGCACCCAAATTGGAATTAAAGACTTTACCAGAACGATTGAATTATTAATTTCTAGGATATGAACAAACTTACCCTACGGTAATTTATTCTTTCTCACAAGCAATCAAGAATGTAAGTTGTTAAATGTGTTGAGAGAATATAAACTGGCAATTGGATGAACTTTAAAGGACATAAAAGAAATTAATCCTTTGATCTGCACACACAGAATACATTAAGAAGATAATACTAGGACATATCATCAACCCCAAAGAAGATTGAACCCTCACATGAATGAAGTGATAAAAACAGAAGTCCTTAAACTTCTTGATGTAGGCATTATCTACTTTATCTCCGATAGCAAGTGGGTAAGTCTTACACAAATTGTGCCTAAAAAGTCTGGAATAACTATAGTAAAAAATGATAAAGGAGAATCAATTCTAACTCGAATCTCATTCGGTTGGCGTATGTGCGTTGACTATAGAAAAATAAATGACGCCACTAGAAAATATAATTTTCCATTACTATTTCTCGACCAAAGTTTGGAAAGAGTAGCAGGACATCCCTACTATTGCTTTCTTGATGGTTACTCAGGTTATTATCAAATTCTCATTGCTTTAGAAGACCAGGAAAAGACCACATTCACATGTCCCTTTGAAACATTTTCATTAAGAAAAATGCCTTTTGGACTTTGTAATACACCAGCAACATTCCAACGATGCATGTTAAGCATATTTAGTGACATGGTTGAACACTGTTTAGACGTCTTTATGGATGATATAACTATTTTTGGGAACTCATTTGATAATTGCTTGAATAATTTGGAAAATATTTTGAAAAGATGTGAAGAAAAAGCACTGATGTTAAACTGGGAAAAATATCATTTCATGACTAATTCATGAATTATTTTGAGTCACGTTGTGTCATCTAAAGGTATTGAGGTTGACAAGGTAAAAATAGAGATAATCTCTAAATTACCACCATAAAAAACAGTCAGGGAAATTCATTCTTTCTTAGGACATGCATGATTTTATATGAGGTTCATTAAAAAATTTAGTACCATATCTAGACCATTGTGTAACCTCATATTAAAAGATCAACATTTGAATGGACAGAAAAATGTCAAAACTCATTTGAAAGGATTATCAATCTTTTAAATTCTGCTCCTATCATGCAATCCTCTGATAGGCCTTTGCCTTTTGAGCTAATGTATGATGTCAGTGATTATGCAGTTGGCGCAGTATTAGGACAGATAAAGGAAGGTAAGTCGTACGTAATTTATTACGCAAGTAGAACTTTAAACAGTGCACAAATGAATTACACTACCACAGAAAAATAACTACTTGTTGTAATATTTACATTGGATAAATTTTGATCATATTTAATTGGTTCTTCAACCGTTGTTTATTTTGACCATGCTACTATTAGATATTTGATGTCTAAATAGGATGAAAAGCCAAGATTACTACGGTAGATTTTGTTGCTTCAAGAATTCAATCTCACAATCAAGGATAAGAAAAAAGTAGAGAATGTAGTTGTAGATAATTTATCAAGAGTCACAAATAAGTCATCAATTGACACAACTCCAATTAATGACTTTTTTCCTGATGATTTTTTATTTTCTATAAATCAATGACTTGGTATGCTAATATTGTAAATTTTCTTACAACGGGAAAAATACTTCCAGATTGAAGCCATCAATACAAGAAATTTTTTTACCGAAGTCAAAAGATTCTACTAGAATGATCCATATATGTTCAATTACTTTCCTGATCAAATTTTCTAATGATGCAAACCGGACAATGAGAAAAGTGGTGTTATTTAGTTTTGTCATTCAGAAGCATGTGGAGGTCAATTCTCATCTAAGAAAACCGCTGTAAAATCTTACAGTGTGGATTTTATTGGCCCACCATTTTTAAAGATACATATGTTTTCTACAAAACTGGTGAAAATTATCAAAAGTTGGGATCCATTTTAAAAAAGAAACATAATGTCTTTAAATCTCATCCTTGTTATCGAAATCTTTGGTTGTTGGGGAGTAGATTTTACGGGTCCATTTCCACCATCATTTGGATTTTTATATATTTTAGTTGCAGTTGATTATGTCTCAAAATGGGTTGAGGTGATTCCTTGTCAAAAAAATAATCATAAAACAGTGATTAAATTTTTAAAAGAAAATATTTTAAGTCAATTTTGAATCCCTCGGACCATTATAAGTGATGGAGGTAAAAACTTTTGTAACAAGTCTTTTGAGTCTTTAATGAAAAAGTATAAAATTAAACATAAAGTTTGCACCTCCTATCACCCTCAGCAAATGGTCAAGTTGAACTAGTAAATAGGGAAATCAAAATAAATTTTGGAAAAACGGTCAACCCAAATCACAAAGATTGGTCTCTTCGACTGACTGATGCACTTTGGGCATACCAAACAGCTTTCAAAACCTCTTTGGGAATGTTTCAATATCGTCATGTTTATGGAAAACTTTGTCATTTGCATGTAGAACTTGAGCATGAGGTATATTGGGCTATTAAGGCATTCAATTCAAACCTTGAAAATGCCAGTCATTAACGTAAACTGTAGCTAACTGAACTTAAAGAGTTAAGGAATGATTCATATGAGAATGCGAAAATTCTTAAAGCTAAAACTAAGGAAATTCATTATAGTCGATTTCACGAAAAATATTTGAAATTGGTCAAAATGTTTTACTTTATAATTCTCGTCTTCATTTATTTCCTGGAAAATTGAAATACAAATGGAGTGGCTCATTTATTGTGAAGTATGTTTACCCATATGGAGTTGTTGACATTGAGAACCCTAGGGTAGGTGATGTATTTAAAGTGAATGGATAACGTCTGAAATCATTTTTGGAGTGTTCAAATTTTCAAGAATATATTTTCCTTTCAAACCCAGTATACTGTGATTGATGTATTTCAAGTTGTTCTTTTCTTTTCTTTGTATTTGTATAATTCCTATTTTTTCCTTGAGTTTTGCAGCAATTTTTTTTCTTTTTTTCGGAGTCTTTCACCACGGTTAAACAGCAGATAACGGTACTCCGTGACTCTAAGTCAGTTCTTTCAGTTTCCTAAAATTACTGATACCTTACAATCAAGGCATGGAATAAACTCTTGTAAAACTCGACAATTATTTTTCTTCTCTCCCCTAAAATACTCTGATGAAAATTTACAAAGCACACACCGAAATAATGAGGCTTCTTATGATTCATGGTATTCCTAATGATATTTGTTGGGTAACTGAAACAATGGTTCCCCTGACAGGTGAGTCATCTAACGCTTTCATTTCTTACATGCCTGGTTTTGGGAAAAGCACATATGCTAAGAAACGAAGAGCTAAACAATTAGGCGTTTCTTATAAATGTGCACGCTAGACCTGCAACACTCATTGTTGTTCTTTAGGAATAATGTCTGAAAATTGTGAAGCTAAAATTCAATTCATTAGAGGCTTGAGTAAGGAGTTTTTAGATGATATATCATTGACTCTTAAGACGCATCCTAGTGAACATGTTCATCGAGTAATTCGTAATGTGCATACACAATTTCAAAAAGAAAGAAAACAATACAGTCCCGGGAATTTGACTTTAAAAGACATTGTTTGCCAATTTATAAGAAAATTAGATGGGAAGTATATCATCGACCCATAGAAGGCATTCAAGCCGTTACTGGACGTAAAACCAGAGAAAGATGCAATCACAACTACCAGTACATATTATTTCAATTTATTGCTTTGATTTCCTTTACTTTAAATTATTGTTTTGATTTACTTTAATTTACTGTTTTGATTTCCTCTACTTTAATTTTACCGACAGTATCTAAACTTTTTTTAACTTTCATGATCTATTTTATTGTTTATCTGACAATTGTCATTTTACAGATTCTAGTTCTTTTATTACTCACCATTTTTCAGGATCCATAAATACAGCTCATCATTTCTCTCTTCGACACATCCAGATAAGAGAGATAACAAAAATGGAGAACACTTCAAGATGATGAGTCACTAATATCTGTATGTTTTGTGGAACTAGCTCTGGAACTAATCAGAATTTGTTGAAGCTGTAAAAGAATTGGGTAGAGTTATGACGGAAAGAAACATGCAATTAGTATATGGCAGTGGCAATCTTTGATTGTTGGGATGCGTTTCAAAAGTCGTGCAAGAAGATGGCAGTCAAGTTTTGGAGATCATTCCAAAACCTTTGGCATACGAAAACCTCATCGGAAAATCAAATGGAGAAGAATACATTGTCTCATGTATGTCTAAAAGACTTACTAAATGATTAATCAGGCTAACGCTTTTATTCTTTACTAGGTGGGCTGGGCACGTTGGAGGAAATATTCACAGTTGCTTCATGGGCGAACTTGAACATTCACCGAAAACCCATTGGATTACTTAATGTTGATCACCTTTTCGATTTTCTTTTAATATTTCTTGAGGATGCCAAAAGATTTGGGTTCATTTTGAAACCGGTAAAAGATATCGTCCTAACTGCAAGAAAAGCCGATGAATTAATTGACAGACTCTTAGCTTATGATCCAAAAATCGATCCCATTTTTTCCATATTGAACTGGTCTGATAACGATCATGTGAAGAAGGAAAGAGTTGACTTGAATCTTAATCAGTAACTTTTTTCTTTTAAATAGTCGTACATTCAATTGTCAATTCCACACTAACCAGGTAATGTCTTCTAAACTCTACTTCTTCATATTCAGACATTGGGGATAATGTCTCAATTTGGTTGGGGGAGGGGATAATTGACTAGATAATTTTCATTTTTAGGTTTCATTGTTGTGTTTTTTCTTTCAAAAAAATATTTTCGTTTTTGTGTTGTTTTATGTAAAAAAAATAAAAAAAATTTTATGTTGTTTTTACTTTGTTATTATTTTATGTGCAAAAAAAATTGCGTTGATTTTCTTTCATGTTTTTTTCAAAAAAAATACACATAAACCATCAATAAATTTTTTACTAAACTAGTGGAATTGTTGTTCAGAGATGGCAGTGTAAGGAGTTTTTTACTTATGTGATGCATCTCAATGTTTCATAACAAGTTATTTTTGTTCCTTTCTTTTTGAACCATTTAAATTTGTGAATTCTCCATAGTATTGATTAGGTTTGATCTTCATATGCTCATTTGACAAGTATTATCAACATACACGGTAACATATAATTGTGGTTGTAAGTGAAAATTTTGTAATATTCAGTTATCTAGTTTGTTAGAGGTAGCACCTAAAGGCAGAAAAAATTGTGTTTTTATTCAAAAAAACTAATCATACTTTTACTTAGTAACTGGACATCTTGCCTCAGCAAGCAGAGATTGTTCACGTAAAACGGTAAAACTTGAGTTAGTTTTAAAAAATGATAATAATAATAATCAAGCTTTTACTTAGTAACCGGACATCTTGCCTCAGTAATCAATGATTGTTCGCATAAATAGGTAGAGCTTGAGTTTGTTAAAAATAATATTTAAATAAGTTCGATTTCGTAGCCTCTCTATCTCGAGCAATTAAATCAGTATGGGTGTTTTAACACTCAGTTCCCTAAAGCAAACTGGTATGGGAGTCACTGGTCCAAAACTCGTTACATGGGTTAAACAGCTTAAGGAAATCAGACACTTCTTCTTTTTAACATCTGAGATCCGACCAATTAATTCTGTAGGGGTGTCTTAACACCTAGTGCCCTAAAGCCAACTAGTTTGGGAGTCACTAGCCCAAACCTCATTACAAGTATTGAAGATGTATTATTACTTAAAAAAAGAAGTTATTATTGTATTTATAAATAAACTTTCATTGCCAAAAAGATGTGAACTCTAATATAATTTTAGGAAAAAAATATTACTCTCTTTTCAATAAAACTTGTGAATATTGTAAGC
This sequence comes from Zanthoxylum bungeanum, assembly GCA_019454045.1. Taxonomy (NCBI): domain Eukaryota; kingdom Viridiplantae; phylum Streptophyta; class Magnoliopsida; order Sapindales; family Rutaceae; genus Zanthoxylum; species Zanthoxylum bungeanum. The sequence goes on along the minus strand of SKCR01039606.1, from coordinate 92,743 downwards.
GCAATGAATTGATTGATACCTAATTTTTTTTGTGTATAGAATAAGGGTAAAAAGTACATGAGAATTTAATTATTTGATTATTTAGAAGAAAGAAAATAATTATTAACTTGGATAAGAATTTTTATTTTAAGTTTTCGCTTAAATTACTAAGGACTAGTAATAAGCTGGTTGGGGGTGTGATGAACATTAAAAAGTGTACATTTTATAAAATAGAAACTATTCATTTTACACTTATAATTTAATTAATTCTCTTAATTTAGCACGTTTGTAAAATATTAATTAAATTTATGTTTTATATATTTTTATTATGATTTTTATTTATTACATAGGTAAAATATTGTTTTGGATGCTCAACGGGAAAAATGGATATGATATCTGAATTCCAAGACCCAAAAACTCAAAAGAGCATGACAATTATATTCAAATACGACTTGGAAATCATTCACCGTGTTTAGCTTATGATGCATTTACCCATACATGTATTTTTATTATTATTATTATTATTATTATTATTATTATTATTATTATTATATTATTATTATTATTATTATTATTATTATTATTATTATTATTATTATATTATTATTATTATTATATATAATATATAATATATTTTGGAGGGCCTACCAAGATTTTATATATAAAATATTTTTATATTATACTGGAGGTCCCACCAAGATTTTATATATATATATATATATATATATATAATATTAATATTATTAAATAAAAAAATAGAAAAAGTTTCCATCACCTTTCGGTGATGGCAACCAATTTCTTATTAAGAAGAAAAAGAAAAAAGAAAGAATTTTGTGAAGGGATTCAGCTCTTGTGTATTTTATTTTTAGCTTTATTTTAATTTCTTTTTATTTCAGTAATAAAATTATGTGTGTTTTTATTCAAAGCATGAGTAGCTGATTTCGTCCTGTTGGGGTAAATGGTGAAGCTCTTAATATGAGAATATAGATTAATCTCACTTATATTATAATATATGAATTGTAATCTAATGATTAATATTTAATTTAAATCTGGATTAATTATTGATAAACTTTGTTACCGCCTATATGCCTAGTTTTATTATTTGGCATAATTGAGTACTTAAATTAACTTATTATAGACAAATATTATCACCGCATTTATGGCTGGTTTGTTATGTTTTGGCATAATTAATTCATGAAATAAATTCATTGGGTAATAATGACAATTTATATATTATAATAAATAAGATTTCTAAATTTGAAATATTAAAAGTGGATCTCATAACCCCAGTATTTTATTTTATTATTGCAGTCCAATTTTAAAATTGTCAAACATTTCAAATAATTATGTCTTTTTATTTTCACTCAATTTATTATTTTATTTTACTAAATCTATTCCACGTGGATCGACCTCGGACTACCGGGTTCTTTTATTACTTCGACACTCTTATACTTGGGAGTAAAGAACCACTTTGTGAGTGTGTCAATGGGATCATATCAGCTACTATTAATTTTTTCATGTCAAAGTTAATGGTCAATACTTTCTTGGTAGACTGAATCATCTCATGATTGCTATCAATTATCAGTATATTGTCTACGTAGAGACACACAATGACATATCATTTTTGAGTTGATTTAGTGTATACATACTTATCACACTCATTGATTTTGAATCCACTTAACAATATTTATTTGTCAAATTTCTCATGTCAATGTTTAGGTGCTTGTTTTAATCTGTATAAGGATTTTACAGGTTTGTACACTTTCTGTTCTTGTCCAGGAACATTAAAACCTTCTGGTTATTCCATGTAGATCTCTTCATCTAATTCACCATTTTAGAATGTCGATTTTACATCCATTTGATGTATTTCAAGACCAAATATAGCTGCTATAGCTATAAGCATTCTTATTGAAGTGATGTGGGTAACTGATGAATAGGTATTAAAGTGATCAAGGCTTTCTTTTTGTTTATAACCTTTTTATGACAAATCTTACCATATATTTATCTATTGATCCATCCAGCTTCATTTTCAGTTTGAAAATCCATTTATAGCCCAGCGACTTACAACTTGGAGGAATATCAACCAACTCCCAAGTATGGTTTTGAATGATAGAATCAATCTCACTATTGATAGTCTCTTTCCATAAAGGTGCCTCCGAAGAAGACATCGATTCTTTATAACTTTGAGGCTCATTTTATAACATGTATGTCCGAAAATCAGGTCCAAATGACTAAGAAGCTCTTGTTCGTTTGCTATGTCTACATTCATTTTCCTTGACATTGTCATGTTGATCAGATTCTTGGTTAACTTGATCACTACTTGTAGTAGTATCAACGGTTCTTTTGAGAGACTTTGTTCTTTATTTTCCTTTACAAAGAAATGTCTCTTCAAAGAATATTGCATTCCTTGACTCAATTATCATATTTGGATTGATGTCGGGAATTTCAGATTTACGTATCAAAAAATCGATAAGCGTGACTGTTGTGAGTATATCAAATAAGTATATAGTCAATAGTTTTTTATCATATTCTCACATTCTTAAGTTTAAAGACCAACACTTTGGAAAACACCCCCACACTTTCAGATATTTTTAGGAAGGTGTGTGACCTTTCCATATTTCATATGGTGTCTTTTCAAATCTTTTGTGCGGTAACTTATTCAGAACATAGTAGGCGGAAAGTAATGTTCCCCCCCCACAAGTTCTAGGGTAAAACAGAGCTGTCAACATGACATTTATCATTTCCTTCAATGGTCGATTTTTTCCATTCCACAATCCCGTTTCTTTGAGCAAATAAATAGCAATAGTTTCATGAACAATTCCTTGATTGGAACAATATTCACCGAATGGTGACACTGTAGGAAACAATTATCCTTATGCACAGTGAAAATGTTATTGGCTCCGGGATCGACCTTGAAATTTTTCTTGAATTCTCGCGTTGTTGAAACTGAATTCCACCAACTCTTGGTGAATGGATTTGCTCCTCGATGTGGATGTGTTTCCTTTGAGATCTGATGTTTGGATCAACCACCCGAGCTTCTGAACTATGACTCGAAACCAACAAATCTAAGTGTGGGCTTCACTCATAAAGATAAATCTCTAAACTATTTAGAGAAACATATTGTCACAATTTTTTTTGGCTTTTAGAAAGATTGAATGAAGAAGATATAGATCTAACTCACTCTTATTCTTTCTCTTCTCAACACTTGAGAAAATTCTGAATTTTTCTTGTCTTTGTTTTCTTCTCAACATTTGAGAAATAGCTTGATCTTAATATCTCACAACTCTTGTGTATATGTTTAGATCACATTCAATCTCTCAACAATTTAGTGGAAAAATTCAGGATTTTATTCTTTCAATCAAGCCAACTACTCTTGTCATTAAGTCATTAATGTATCTTGTAATGGCAAACACACTCAAGTGGAGTCCATACCAAAGCATGAGAAGTGAACCACTAATGACAAAGCAATTAGGTATTTAGGTCATACCTAATAGACATAAATTATTAGAGAGTACAGCAAGCCATATGATCTTGTCTCCAAGACAATTTAAAAACCATTATCATTATAATGGTGTAATTACCTTCATTATGATGTAATAATTATCTCATAATTATTACTAACTTGAATATCTCATAATCAAAATTTGATTATCTCATAATCAAATAATTCTAGAAAATATTATATTAAACACATTTAATATAGTTTTCATTTGTAACAAATTAAGTCATTAATATTATTAATAATATATAAATATTATGTGAGTATATAATTAGACAATCCAATTATATTAGGTTTTCTATAGTTAATTGAGCTAGCACAAGGACCAAATGGACCTACAGTTCTGAGCTCCAGTAATCTCGAAATATTAATTAATCTCATTAACTAAATATTCTGAATTATTAACTTTGCATTATTCCACTAAAATCTCGAAGTTGCACTCTCGTTGTCGTAGATGGAAATAATAAGTCGAACAACTTCGGTGTCCATCGATATAGTCATTGCATATGAATCGATCCTTCACGGGTATCTCATAATTAGAGTTGGGTCATAAGTCTATTATACCCTTCTAATTATTTTATATACCTTAAGTACCATTGATTCTGTAATGAATAATTAATTTATAGCTATTATGAATATTAATCTTTCTATTCGCAATAGAAATACTTGAGCGCTCTAATTATTCAAATACCGAATCAACCCTTAAGAGAGATACTCATCTACTTCTCGTAAGAATGAGTGAACTTCATGTCTACGTAAAATATTCCCAGCCACACATCAAACCATATCCCCAAAATACGTAGTTATTGGTCGAGACTGCTTCATTCAACCTCACCTTAGTAAATCAAAGGACATAGCCTGCCATGCATGAGTTCGTAGTACACTCAGGATTAAGATCAATCCATATATGACCATCTAGTAGATTAAAATGGATTTCTATGTTTAACGGATTTTAAAAGATATTCATTTTTATCTAGGTCCAGTCATATATGATCATATCATACAAGGTGCCTCCATTCTCATGTCACTACATGAACGATCTCGGATCAAGATCGTCATACAAGTATAGAATGGACCGCAGTTATAGATAAAACCACAAATAAAGTTCCCACTTCGTTTGCTCTCTATGGACTATTTTAGATTACTAACGTCAAACTTAAATCCTCTTATGTATACCACTTATACACTAAATCTGAAAGTACGTGAGTAATCAAGGATAAACAAGACGATTTACAATATGCTATTTAAATCAAATAATTTTGATAAATGAATAATGCATCTATTATTTCAATAAATAGTTCTGTTTACATTACATGAAGGTCTATGGCATAAATCCTAATAATCCCCCACTTGAACTAGAGCAAATGAGACATGTCATGTAATCATAAACCCTTTAGGTGACCTTCAAAAAATTTAGTCGATAAGGTCTTTATAAATGGATCAGTCAGGTTCTCTTTAGAAGCAATTTGTGTAACAGAAATGTCTCATCTCTGTACTATCTCTCTGATGAGATGATATTTTCTCTCTATATGTTTTCCCCTCTTGTGGCTTCTTGGTTCCTTGGAATTCGCCACTACACCACTATTATCGCAATAAAGTGTGAGTGGCTTATCCATATCTGGAACAACTTCCAGATCTCCTAAGAACTTACGGAGCTAGACTGCTTCATTGACTGCTTCACAAGCTACAACATATTCAGCCTCTATGGTGGAGTCAGCAATACAAGATTGTTTTATGCTTCTCCACACAATAGCCCCGCCACATAGGGTGAACACTGATCCAGGTGTTGATTTCTTAGAATCTACATCCGTATGAAAATCAGAGTTAGTAGATCCCCTGATGATCATATCCTCACCTGAATATACAAGCATATACTTTCTCATTTTCTTAAGATACTTGAGAATATGTTTCACCGCCACCCAATGATCTAATCCTGGTTTGACTGAAACCTACTAACTACTCCCACTGCAAAGAAGATGTCTGGTCTCGTGCATAGCATAGCATATATGAGACTACCAATTATTGAGGCATATATAATATGTCTCATTTCCTCAACTCCTTGAGGTATATTAGGAGACTGTTCCTTCGAAAAATGAATTTCATGTCTGAAAAGCAAATTACCTTTCTTGGAATTCTGCATTCCAAATCGCACAAGAATCTTGTCGATATATAATGTCTGAGACATTGGTAATAGTCGTCTCTTGCTATCCTGAATGATCTGGATCCCAAGTACATATCTTGCCTCTCCCAAATCTTTCATTTGGAATTAATTAGATAGCCATATTTTCACGTCCGATAATATCTTTACATCATTCTCAATGAGTAAAATATCATCGATGTACAACACGAGAAAAACCACATTATCATCAATTATGCGCTTGTGAACACAAGGCTCATCGACGTTCTGCTCAAAATTATAAGACTTGATCGTAGTATCAAATCTTATGTTCCAAGATCGAGATGTTTCTTAAGTCCATAAATGGACATTTACAGCTTGCAAACTTTTTGCTTCTGACCTTGGGTTAATGACCGGGAATCTCAAACTACTATTACATTATGGGATGAGTGTCACATAATATAAATCATGTTTGGAAATATATATCCTCGTGAGATGACTTTGGGATCAATCGGAAAATTCTTCGAGAATCCGATATTAGATGCTATGATGTTCCACTCTGGATAGCCCATGGTAATTGGGCCGTAACTTTCTGATAAGAACTCCGATTTTTATGAATTTTATATCGTCGGAAATCTGAGATCAAGACCTACAACTTTTACGTTGAAAGTGCTTCCAAATTCGAAATAGAAACGGGTTGAAAATACAGAACAAAATTCGGTTGAATAGTACCCAAGGGTCATTCTAGAGAATTCTGAAATTTCTAAAATTTTCTATACTTTACCAATTACAAACAAGTCCTAGTATAAAATGGGGGTTACTATTAACATTTCACAAAAATTTGGAAAAAAGAGAAAGAAGAATAAAACGTGAGGGAGGAAGAAGAATGAGAAGAGAAGAAGAAAAGATGAAGATGAAGAAAAGAAAAGAAGAAAAAGAAAATAGGGAAGAGGCAAAGAAAAGGGTTTGGCATCCATGAGGCGTGTTGGATGAAGAAAAATACAAGAAATAAGGTAAGATTATTTTTACCCAAATCTTGGATTTTTGAATTTAGATAGTATAAAGTTATGATAATGATAATAACATATTAGGGATTGCATATGATGAGAAAATAAGCATGAAAGTTGATTATGTTCTGAGTTTTCCCAACATTTGAAAACCCTAAGTGTTGAGCTAAGTTGGGGTTATGAGATTAGAAGGTTAAATTTGGAATATGAAGTATGCATATTGAAGTTTAAGAAGTTGTGTGAGTAATGGTGGTGATGTGTGAAGTGTTTAAGACAAGTTAAGCATGAGAGAGTTAGTTTTAGGCCCTGAAACTGGCCTTTCGTCGCGATGCCACATACCTTGCGGCGTGACGCGCATGGACTCGCATCGCGACTTAAATCAAAACAGCTCATTGTTTCGGAGATCCTCAGGTCGTGACGCGTGGCCATTTTCCAGGATATATTTTTTTTACCAATTCAGTCTCGACTCATGATATTAGAGCCCATTTGAAGGACTTTTTTTCATCTTATACACACATAAATTACCATGAAATAATTGAAAAACCTTTTATAGCGATCATGGTTTCGAAGTGTATGTACGATATGCGTTCTAACTAAGTTTTCCATTAAAGGATATCGCAGGAACCATAATTCTCTTCGACATAGTAATCAGTGCCAGTCAGATTCTAAATCTGTGAGTTGACATTTTCCCTTAAGTTGATTTTCAGTTTGTTATTTTATATGAACAGACTTATTTTCTCACTTTTAGAACGTTAGCCAATTTCATTATCAGATTACATTTTGTTTAGCATGTTTTAAGAAATGATTTAGAAAAAAATGTTTTCAAAATATGAGTTTTATGTTTTTCGAGGCATGGGGGAAAAACTCACCTCAGTCTGTAACTTCATTCAGTTATGGAATTGATGGACAGCACATGTCCACATGTAGAGGACTGGGGGACGGTGATATGTAATGCCCTCATATCCTAGTTCAGGACTAGGGATGACAGATACCCCTAGATCCTAGTTTCCGAGCTTGGAGGGTAGCATAGATCTGCACCCCCAGTTCTAGTTCAGTGGCTTGGGGGACGGCGATACGTAACTCCCCAATAACACTAGTTTGAGAGACAAGAGTGGCATGTTTTGGGGGACGGCGATATGTAACGCCCCAAAGTTATGGATTTGCACTTCTGGCTCTAGTTAGGCGTATGGGGGGACGACGATATGTAACGCTCCAAAAAAACATATCAAAGTTAGTATTTCATAGAAAGATTTTCTAGAAAGACAAGTTTTCAAAAACAGCAGATTTATAAGAACTTTTTAGAAAAGATAAGTTTTATTAAAGAGATTTCAGACAAGGGTTTCATAAAGAGTTTTTATATAAAGTTATTTTTGAACTTTGGTTTTAGAATCAAATGCTTTTATATTAGTATTTCAGTTTTCTTCCACTCACTTAGATCGTACAACGATCTAACCCCCCCCCCCCCCTCCCAATTTTCTGTTGTTGTAGGTATTTCCTGAGGATGAGCTCGGGAGGACGGATACTGATGCAGTCACTAGGGTATGGAGTCCACCAGTTCAAGTGAGAAAGAGTAAGAGTCTAGTCAGAGTTAAATAAAAGTCATGTATTAGTCTTTGGTTATGTGATAGTCATTATAAAAGCATGTGTTATTATGTATACAGTTACTGATGTTGAGTTTGCATGTTAAGTTGTTAAGCTTGGGCCACGGTCCCATACATAAGATATATAATTAGAGAAAAGAGTATTAGTAATTGTTTATGGTTGGAGAGTCAGAGGCTCAGGGGAATAGTATTGTTTATTCACTACCGGTAACATCTCCCGGTTTGGGGATGTTACAATGAACCCCTCTAGTTGTACAATATAGATACTCTTATTAAGATTTTCATTCAAGAATGCAGTCTTGACATCATTTATCAAATCTCATAGTCATAATATGTGGCAATGGAAAGAAGAATGCATATGGATTTTAGCATTGCTACTGACAAGAAAATCTCTTCATAGTCGACTCCCTCTTTCTCATAGTCGACTCCCTCTTTCTGGGTATAACCATTGGCCACTAGCCTAGCCTTGAAGGTATGTATCTTCCCATCCACTCCTCTTTTTCTCTTGTAGATCCAATTGCAACCTATGGGTTTTACTCCACCAGGTTGGTCTACAAGTTCCTAGACTGAGTTGGTGTACATAGACTCCATCTTTATTAGAATCATCCATTGCACTAAAATAGGTCAATGGATCATATGCACCATCATTAGAAGCAACAACATGTGCCTCTCCATTTCCTAGATAGCGTTCAGGTTGTCGTACAACCCTCCCACTACGTCTAGGTGATAGATTATTTTGATAAACTTGCATCTGACGCTCAGATGTTGAAGGTGTTATGTTTCTATCAATAGTTGATGATGGTGTGCTGGACGTACCAATAGGTAACTCCTCAAGTAACACTTTACTTCGAGGTTTTAACTCTCATATATAGTCCTCCTCAAGAAATATAGCATTTGTCGACATAAATATTTTGTTATCCTCTGGACTATAAAAAAAAACTCATATCTAGGTTCTTTAGGATAGCCTAGAAAAAGGAACATCTTTAAATGTGGCTCCAACTTAGTAGTATTGTTCTTCAGCACATATATTGGACACCCTCATATGCAGAAATGTCGCAAACTAGTTTTACGACCATTCCACAACTCTACGAAGTCTTAGGAACAGACTTAGAATGAACTATATTCAGGATATACATTGTTGTTTGAAATGCATACTCCTAGAATGAACTAGGTAGTGAATTGTAACTAAACATTGATCTCAACATGTCTAGTAGGGTATGATTTCTCTTTTCTGCAACACCATTTTGATGTGGTGTTCCAGATGTTGTGAATTATGAAACTATTCCATGCTCAACTAAGAATTCCTCGAAATCTCTGTCAATGTATTCTCCTCCACAATCTGATCATAGAATTTTAATGGTGTTACCTAGTTGGTTCTCAACCTCAGCACGATACTCTTTGAACTTTTCAAAAGTATCTGACTTGTGCTGCATTAGGTAAATAAATCCATATCTTGAATAATCATCAATAAAAGTGACGAAGTATTCATAACCACCTCGGGCTTTTACTGTTGGTCTCTAAGATCATCCCAAGAACATTTGATGCATGAAATAATGTGAATACAAAAGAAAAGTATAGCGGAAATATACTTACAATGATCGGAAGAGAGGATGTGTTGATAATAAAAATTTTGCTTTGAGAAGTGCTCCAAGATCTTCTCTTTGAAGTTGTATGTTGAAGCTCCAAGCTTGAAGGTTGAGATTCCAAACTCAAAGGATGGTTTCCCTATCACCTAATATGATCCTTTGTGTGCTAGCATGGAGAAATTTGCAACAAAATTTCCCCAATAATTCTTGTAGTGTTCGGCCAATGTGAGAAAGAAGAAAGAGAGTTTTTGTTTTGCCTTGTGTTTTGTTTCTAAAACAAATACCACTTATGAAAAATTCAAAACCAATTTTGGTATATGCTTTACCAAAAGACTAAAGCAAAATTTGGAGGGAAAATGCAATAAATGTCCCCAACCACTCCCATCACCCTAAAAGTGACTAGATGTCAATCAACAAAAATTGACAAGACTTCCATCACTTCAGTGACTAATGATGTGACTTGTGATGTGACTTGTGGGCCTCATTTGATTCAAAATCGGAGTGGGCCCGCAAACACATCTCGGGCTCGGGTTCGTTAATTCCGAATTAATGAATTTTCCGTTGCGACTTAATTAAATCAAATTTAATTAAATAATTAAGTCTAGCAAAATTACCGTTAAAGTCGCTCGTGAATTAATTCTAAATTAATTCATTCGCCCGAATTAAAATCCAATTTTAATTTCGTGTCAAAATCTAATTTCATTTAATATATCGAATATATTATTTTATCGATTAATTCCGAATTAATCGTTCTCTCTCTTCTATTGAATTTTATCCCAGATAAATTCTCGCCGTAATTAATCCCAGATTAATTATGTTCGAGTCATACGTCATCAGTGAATCTTCGGGAAGCGACCCATGAGATCCCTGGATATGTTGGCAGTAAATCCAGTCGTCGGACTATCCTAACACGTGCATACCTCGTACCACGTTCTTACCGATTTACGAGACATGGTTGGCTTCTAGCAAAGCGTCGTGCCTACCTAATTCTCTAGAAATATTCTTTAAGTAATATATAATCTATGTCAGGCGTAGTATATGTAGTATTGTGTATTGCGATCCAGTATCTGATGTCACATGCAAGGCCTGGGGCTGGAATAGTGTCTGCCCCGTACGAAGCATATATCGGATCACAAGCAATTAGTCTCTATAATTGGATAATCATGACCTTGTCATATTATCCAGATAGTTGCAACATAATAGAGAACTGGTTCTGTATCTCTGCGTGATCATCATCTCCATATGACTGAAGTGATACTTTTGTCTTGACATCACACCCAATACACTGCGATTCTCAATAAACCCAGAAGAGGCGTACACAGAACCTGTTAAAGTCCCGGACGACCAAAACCAAAGCGTATTGATTGTCGCAAGTACTAGCGATGCAAGTCTCAGGTTAAGACCAAATACATCTACCCTGAAGCGGATTCCCATAGACACATAGTCATACTACCAATGGGATCCTCGCGATCTATCCAGAGCGAAGCTATTTCCGTACCATCGGTAAACACAACCTCCTATCACACTTGCATAAGTATCCAATACTTAAATATATGAGAACTATGTTGTTACGCTTGCATAACACGCGCAAGTGAATACTAGTATATTATGCATTATCGATGTCCAGTCTCGATAATACTATGACTATGGATATATAATGATTAAACCTTTGTGGATTGATATTGTCTCATATCTTATAATCAGGAACGAATCATAAGGACTTTTATCATTTATATATCAAGTAATCTAATTACAAAAAATGATAAAATGCAATTTACATTGTCACATAGTTAATTTGTACAAAAACCACAATGTCTTTTACAAATAATGACGTTATGGGTCATAATTGTCCAACAATCTCTCACTTGGCCTATAGTCAGTCACTCAAGCATCTAACATCTGAACTATGTACATGTCGCTCAAACTTTTGCTGAGGAATTAGCTTTCGTCAATGGATCTGTAATGTTGTCCTCTGATGCGACCTTCTCGATCTTCACATCGCCATGATGTATGATCTCACGAATCAGATGGAAACGTCGAAGAACATGCTTGGATCGTTGATGAGACCGCGGTTCCTTAGCCTGCGCTATAGCCCCGTTTTTGTCACAATACAATGGAATGGGCTCAGCTGCTAACGGAACTACTCCTAATCCAATTAAGAATTTACGGATCCAAACTGCCTCTTTTGTTGCTTCAGTTGCAGCAATATACTCCGCTTCTGTTGTTGAATCGGCAACAGTCTCTTGCTTGGAAGATTTCCAACTTACTGCTCCGTTGTTCAAACAAAATATGTACCCGGATTGTGACTTACAGTCGTCTTTATCGGTTTGGAAACTTGCATCGGTAAACCCAGTTACCTCAAGTTCTCCATCTCCGTGGATTAAGAAAGAATCCTTAGTTCGTCTAAGTTACTTAAGGATATTCTTAACCGCCATCCAGTGACCTTCACCTGGATCGGCCTGATAGCGACTACACATGCTCAAAGCATAGGAGACATCAGGTCGCGTACATATCATGTCATACATGATCGATCCGACTGCCGAGGCGAACGGGATCCGACTCATGTTTTCTCTCTCATCTTGAGTTTTAGCACACATGTCCTTAGATATAGTGACGCCATGTGACACTGGCAACAGTCCCCTCTTAGACTGTTCCATGTTGAATCTCTTCAACACTTTGTCAATGTACGTGCTCTGGGAGAGTCCAAGCAGCTTTCTAGATCTATCCCGGTAGATCTTTATTCCTAGAATAAAGGTTGTTTCTCCCAGATCTTTCATGGAGAATTTTAATGAAAGCCAAGCTGTCACCGATTGTAGCATGGGAATGTCATTGCCAATGAGCAATACATCATCAACATAAAGGACAATGAATGTCAGTGCGCTCCCACTAACCTTCTTATATACACAAAGATCATCCTCGTTTTGAACGAAATCATATTCTTTTATGATCTCATCAAAACGTTGGTTCCAAGAACGTGATGCTTACTTCAATCCATAAATGGATCGATTTAACTTGCAATTTCTGCATGTTTAAGTATGACAAAATTGTCAGGCTGTTGCATATAAACATCCTCCAAAAGGTTTCCATTAAGGAAAGCGGTTTTGACGTCCATCTGCCATATCTCGTAATCGAAATATGCAGCAATAGCAAGCATATATCCGAATGGATTTAATCATGGCAACGGGTGAAAATGTTTCTCGTAATCGACATCATGTCGTTGACGATACCCTTTCACTACAAGCCTAGCTTTGTACGTTTGTATGTTGCCATCCATGTCGGTCTTCTTCTTGAAGACCCATTTGCAACCAATAAGCTTTACACCTTCTGGTGCATCAACCAGTGTCCAAACTTGGTTGGTGTACATGGAATCCATTTCGGACTTCATGGCATCTTGCCATAAACCGGAGTCGATACCTTGTATCGGTTCCTCATACGTAACTGGTTCGTCTTACTCAATAAGATTAATATCTACATGAGGTGAGATCAGAAACCCATACCTCTCATGTTGTTTTCTGACTCTCTCCGACCTACGCGGTTCTTGTGTATTCGAATACTATGGTACAGTCTCATCTCTGATGAACTGTTCATGTTCCGTTAAGGATTCTGTGCCAGGAATAGTATCACTCCGATTTTCATCGAGTTCTACTTTCCTCCCACTTACCACTGCATTTAGGAATTACTTCTCAAGGAAAACCGCATGTAGAGCAACAAATATTTTGTTCTCTTATGGGTGATAGAAGTAATATCCTTTGATTTCCCTAGGATATCCTACAAATAGGCATTTATCCGATTTGGGCTCTAGTTTGGTACCTTCCAACATTTGACGTATGCCCAGCAACCCCAAATCTTCAAGAATGAGAAACCGATTTCTTTCCTGTCCATATTTCATACGGAGTCTGTTGAACAGACTTTGAAGGAACCTTATTTAAAATAAGTATTGCATTGTTCAATGCATATCCCCAGAAGGAAATAGGTAGATCTGTGCGACTCATCATCGACCTTACCATGTCCAATAAAGTTCGGTTTCTCCGTTCGGACACACCATTTAATTGCGGTGTTCCGGGAGGAGTCCACTGTGAAAGAATACCATACTCTTTCAAGTAATCAAGAAACTCGTTGCTTAAGTATTCTCCACCACGGTCTGACCATAATGTTTTAATACTTTTACCGGTCTATTTTTCTACTTCGTGTCGAAACTCTTTGAATTTCTCAAAGGTTTCTGACTTGTGTCTCATAAGATACACATAACCATAACGCGATGCATCATCCGTAAAGGTTACAAAGTATTCATATCCACCTCTAGCCTGGCTAGACATGGGCCCATATATGTCACTATGAACAATGGCTAACAGTTCAGTGGCACGTGCACATTTACCGTTAAAAGGTGTTTTAGGCATTTTTCCTAATAAACAAGATTCGCAGACGTCATATGAATTTGGATCAAATCCATCCAAGTACCCACTCTTCGAAAGTGTGGATATGCGAGTCTTGTTAATGTGTCCCAGACGACAATGCCACATATAAGTTTCATATTTGTTACTTAGTTTAAGCCTTTTGTTTGTTACATTATATGTTTGAGATAGATTTATATTCAAAATATAAAGACCATTATCTACATCAGCACTGCATATCTCCATATCATTTTTATACATAAACACCCAGTGTTTCTAAAAACAAAAGTATAGCCACATTGGGCCAATAAAGATACAGATAAAATATTCCTAGTCAAACTAGGTACATAATAACAGTCTGAAAGATTAAGTACATGCCCTGAGGGAAGTTCTAAAATATAAGTCCCAACGGCCAAAACGGCGACTCGAGTCTCATTTCCAACGTGGAGGTCAATCTCTCCTGAGGCCAGTCTCCGGCTAATCCACAGATCCTGCACATCAGTACATATATGAGTACCACAACCATAATCAAAAATCCAATTCTTAAAACTAGAAGTAGACATGTTTATTTCTATAACAAACATACCTGAAGCCGGTGTCTTGCCCGTTTTGATTTCCTTGATGTGTGCCTTGTACTCGCGGCAGTCACTCTTCCAGTGACCCCGCTTGCCACACTGCAGACATACATCTTGGGATTTCTCTTTACCCTTCCCAGAAGGTTTTGACAATTTGGCCTTGCCCTTCTTCTTCTTCTTCTTTACACCTCCAGTTGCCTTTGGCCAAGCCTTGGGAGACTGAGATGTTGAAGCGAAGTGCGCCTCGCGTTTTTTGCCCTTCATCAGCTCTTTTTCTGCTTCACTCAGCATTTCCATTAGCTCTCCAAGAGTATGGTTTTGGTTCATCATATTGTAGTTCATGATGAACCCGCTCCAGCTATCAGGAAGAGACTGCAAGATCAAATCTATAGAAGTCTCAGCCTCAAAGGTTATGCCTAGCTGACCTAGCTGTTCAATGTCGGCAATCATCTGTGACACATGGTGCTCAACAGATGTACCCTCCGACATTCGAGAGCGAAAGAGATTTTTCTACAATTCATACCTTTGCGATCTAAGGTTAGATCGGTGAAGGTCCTTCAATTTTTCCATCATATTATAAGGATCCAATCCCTTATTTTGACGACGAAATTGAGGGGTCATCGCAGCGAGCATGACGGATTGAGCAGTTGAGTTGTCATCGCTATGAGTCTTCCAAAGCTCAAGCTCAAACGGCTGCTCATTTCTGGGCTTAGGCCCGAGGGGTCTCTCTATCGTATAGAGCATCCTCTCAGCCCCCAGGACAATCCTGAGGTTCATATCCCAATCAGGAAAGTTCGCGCCATTAAAGACATTTTGCCCCATGATAATGTCTCTAACTCCGATCTTTCCAGCCATCTTAATTGCAATAGTCAAACTATTCAATTAACGATATTTAGGTACAGTCCAACTGTTACAAGAAAAATAATAGAATATTAGTCCAACTAATAAATATATAATTGACGAAATAATTTGAAAGCGCGTAATGCCAAGTATTTGAATGAAATTGCAAATTCAATACTAGCCTCCCACTATTTTTTTTGCGAGCCTCTAACCCTCTGTTGAGTACTCCGGAAACCTAGTTTCCTAGTGGGCTAGGATCCCGTTAAATAACACACAACCTTGACTTTGGCCAACAAGCTGTATGATATTTAACTAGGTAGATCTCTAAGATCAATTGGATCTCATCCAATTCCTATATCCGGTAGGTGGACTTCCAAGTCTGAAACATATATACAATATATATCCAATATATCAATATATTTTCCTAACTTTTTCCTCTGAATCAACTAAGCCTTGGCTTTGGCACAACAAGCTTAATGATTCCAATTAAGCGAGACCCATTGACTTTGGAAAGCTTCGTAATTGATGTCTATGGACAAGAAGTGATCTTGAATTTGGCCAACAAATCACAACTTGGACAAGACACACAATATAGAACAAAGCCTTCATAATTCAAACACATCCGTGATGGACAAAGGTCTTGACTTTGGCCAACAAACCAGTGCCAATCTTGGATCTTGAGAATGAATCATTCAATGGAAGGAAAACGCTTAATATTTATTGAGGGTTTTTCGCGTAATTGGCAACCAATTAATTATCTTTGATTAGGTCTCATCATACACCCTTAAGCATGCATTCTAAAAGAATAATAAGGCGCGGTAAATAAATTAATAATGATATGCGGATGGATATCTCACAAATTGTTCCTAGAACAAATCACTCACTTTCCTCTCCCCGGCTAGCACTATTCTAACTTCTAACTAATTACATAATACTATAAAGAAACCTCATTACATTGAGGGGAATTGGTGAGAAGATAATTACAAAGAATCGAGAGATAAATGATGGACACGCAGGTCCAATTTAATAAATTCTAAATTTATTACAACAATTTCCAAAATTGCCCTCACCCATCTAATATCCATCTGATATATATTATTCATACAACACATCTATGTATTCACATAAAGCATGTTATTTAATCAATCTAATCCAATTAATTAATCTTTGAATTAAGTGATCATCCAATGTTCAAACAACGATTTGATTTGCGCGAGTCCAACTCGTTTTAAGAATAAGTACTCCAAGTCCGTATTCTTGAATTATATCGAACTACAATTTTAAATCCAATTTAATTTGCATTCAATGCTAATTCTATATTTAATTCCAAATTAAATAATTACACTTTTAATGCTCCTTTACGATTTAGATTCTAAATCTAATCTTAATGGGTCTCAAAGCCCAATTAACATCCAATGTTCATTTAATTAAAGTCCAATGGGCTTTCAATTAATTTCTTAAGGCATGGGCTTTGGTCAATATGGGTCAAACCCAAATACCAAGGCCCAATTAAGGAATCACCCTATTTGCCAAGAAATCAATTTAGGTTCATTAGGCCCAATTAAATATTTAAAGGCCCATATATTATATTTGGACTTAATGGAATGGTTTAGGCCCAATTTGGATCCAATCCAATTGTCCTAAACCAACTTGGCCCAACCAAGCCCATTAGTTCCAAATACAACAACTTTAGCCCAATTCCAAATTAAGCTTAATTAATTAAATTCTAATCTTCCAAAATTCACAATTTAATTAATTAAAGTGTATTATACTAATTAATTATCTAAATTAACATTTCCAAAACATCAATTTAATTAATTAATCATGCAATCTTATTTTCAATACATGTCCAACATTATTGAAACAAAATCAAGTCATTAACATACTCTCAAGTTCATGGCAATATGATAATTTTATATCTGATTTTGATTTCAATCAAATTAAATCACAAATCAATATATATCATGTCTTTAAACACATCCAATGGTCTAAAAAATAAAAATACCATGATCTACAAATGGGTATATATTCGGCCAAGCCAAAGCATTTGGGGAAAATTAATCCAATTAATTTTCCATCAAATTGATCATGCACAACTCTAAGTTAACATTATATAAGCATACTCAAACAAACAATTTGATCAAAACATGCTCAAATCAAAAATACCCAAATCAAGAATATAAACCATAAGTTCAATTTCATGCTCAATAAGGCTCTGATACCATTGTTGGCCTCTAAGATCATCCCAAGAACATTTGATGCATGAAATAATGTGAATACAAAAGAAAAGTATAGCGGAAATATACTTACAATGATCGGAATAGAGGACGTGTTGATAATAAAATTTTTGCTTTGAGAAATGCTCCAAGATCTTCTCTTTGAAGTTGTATGTTGAAGCTCCACGCTTGAAGGTTGAGATTCCAAACTCAAAGGATGGTTTCCCTATCACCTAGTATGATCCTTTGTGTGCTAGCAATGGAGAAATTTTGCAACAAAATTTCCCCAATATTCTTGTAGTGTTCGGCCAAGGTGAGAAAGAAAGATATAGTTTTTATTTTGCCTTGTGTTTTGTTTCTAAAATAAATACCACTTATGAAAAAGTCAAAACCAATTTTGGTATATGCTTTACCAAAAGGCTAAAGCAAAATTTGGAGGGAAAAATGTAATAAATGTCCCCAACCACTCCCATCACCTTAAAAGTGACTAGATGTCAATCACCAAAAATTGACAAGACTTCCATCACTTCAGTGACTAATGATGTGACATGTGATGTGACTTATGGGCCTCATTTGATTCAAAATCGGAGTGGGCCCGCAAACACATCTCGGGCTCGGGTTCATTAATTCCGAATTAACGAATTTTCTGTTGCGACTTAAATAAATCAAATTTAATTAAATAATTAAGCCTAGCAAAATTACCGTTAAAGTCGCTTGCGAATTAATTCTAAATTAATTCATTCGCCTGAATTAAAATCCAATTTTAATTTCGCGTCGAAATCTAATTTCATTTAATATATCGAATATATTATTTTATCGATTAATTCCGAAATAATCGTTCTCTCTCTTCTAATTGAATTTTATCCCAGATAAATTCTCGCCGTAATTAATCCCAGATTAATTATGTTCGAGTCATACGTCATCAGTGAATCTTCAGGAAGCGATCCATGAGATCCATGGATATGTTGGCAGTAAATCCGGTCGTCGGACTATCCTAACACGTGCGTACCTCGTACCACGTTCTTACCGATTTACGAGACATGGTTGGCTTCTAACAAAGCGTCGTGCCTACCTAATTCTCTAGAAATATTCTTTAAGGAATATATAATCTATGTCAAGCGTAGTATATGTAGTATTGCATATTGCGATCCAGTATCTGATGTCACATGCAAGGCCTGGGGCTGGAATAGTGTCTACCCCGTACGAAGCATATATCGGATCACAAGCAATTAGTCTCTATAATTGGATAATCATGACCTTGTCATATTATCCCGATAGTTGCAACATAATAGAGAACCGGTTCTGTATCTCTGCGTGATCATCATCTCCATATGACTGAAGTGATACTTTTGTCTTGACATCACACCCAATACACTGCGATTCTCAATAAACCCAGAAGAGGCGTACACAGAACCTGGTAAAGTCCCGGACGACCAAAACCAAAGCGTATTGATTGTCGCAAGTACTAGCGATGCAAGTCTCAGGTTAAGACCAAATACATCTACCCTGAAGCGGATTCCCATAGACACATAGTCATACTACCAATGGGATTCCGCGCGATCTATCCAGAGCGAAGCTATTTCTGTACCATCGGTAAACACAACCTCCTATCACACTTGCATAAGTATCCAATACTTAAATATATGAGAACTATGTTGTTACGCTTGCATAACACGCACAAGTGCAATACTAGTATATTATGCATTATCGATGTCCAGTCTCTATAATACTATGACTATGGATATTTAATGATTAAACCTTTGTGGATTGATATTGTCTCATATCTTATAATCCGGAACTAATCATAAGGACTTTTATCATTTATATATATAAGTAATCTAATTACAAAAAATGACAAAATGTAATTTCCATTGTCACATAGTTAATTTGTACAAAAACCACAATGTCTTTTACAAATAGTGACGTTATGGGTCATAATTGTCCAACATTTACATTCACTGGTCTGCAAACGTCCGAATGTTTTAGTTCAAGTGGTTGGTTGGCTTTTATACCTTTTCCAGTAAACTTACCTTCTAGACAAGATTCACATACTGGTAAAGTACCAAGTTTTAACTGATTTAAACCTCCGTTCTTTATTAATCTATCTATCTGGTCAAGGTTAATGCGTCCAATTCTAAGATGTCATAGATATGTGTCATCATGTGAAATCTTTTGCCGTTTTATTTTATATTTTTCAACCTTAAATATTTCAGTATTTAGCAGTGTATTATGTGTTAACGGTCTTAACACATGTAGATTATTTTCGGAGTTTCCTGAGCATATTTTTAATCCATTTATATTAATAATAACCAATTTATTATCAAAATACATAGAGAAACCATCTTCCATGAGTTTAGATGCAGAAATCAAATTCCTGCGAAAACCAGGAATAAACAACACATTGTTCAATTTTAAATAATTTTTATTTAAAAAGCTTAAATTGGAAACTCCCACTGCATTAGCTGAAACGACATCTCTTATCCCGACTCTCATGAAAAAGTCACCTTCAGTAAGGTCCTTCCATGAGTCAAGTAGCTGCAAAGAAGAACAAATATGGTTAATGGATCCATGATCAACAATCCATACGGATTTATCATCTTCCACTAATAGAGATTCGATAACAAGTAAATCATATTTACCTGTATTATTTTTCTCTTGAAGCTCAGCAAGGTACTTAGGACAATTCCTCTTCTAATGCATATCCTTTTTGCAATGGTAACATTTACCTTTGGGCTTGGAATCCTTAGAGCCTTTCTTGTTCTTCTTTTTCATTGGCTTTGCCTTAGCCTTTTCCTTCCCAGTGTCTTTCTTCTTGATTTTTACAGATCTAGAAGATTCAGAAATATTTGCCTCTACACTAGGTTTACGAGGTCCAAGTATGGACTCGTAACTGTTGAGCTCATTTAATAGTCGTGTCAATGTAAAAAACAACTTGTCCATATAATAGTGCTTTTAAACTGCAGAAAACTCTTCGGAAGGGTTTCCATGATCATTGTCACATGGCTTTGCTCATTAATACGAGCACCATGGGTTTTAGCCATGTTGAGATGAGACATCATCCTTAAGACATGTGATCGGTGGTAAACACACACGTAACACAAGCGCACGTATCACTCAAGTAGTATAAAATGTATCCATCCCACGAGGACTTAATACCTAAGCTATTAATTTACGAAGCTAAATGTTTACAAGTATCTAATAGATTGATTGTTGATTGTGTGGTGATTTTTATCTAAAACAAGTAAATAAAACAATGTGAAAGTAATTTAAGGAAAATTCAATATTATGAAACTATCTAGGGTTGTTAATTCTTCCAATATCTTTTAAAGATGAAGTGAATATTTCATATTTGTGCAATATATCGGTTTATTAACCTGGAACACGAAGTTATGCAAAAGCCTCTTTCGATGGTCAGATGGAAACACCCAAAGTAACCCAATTAACTATATTCCTATGTTGACCAAGTTACCTGAATTCATTAAGATTAAGTTCCAATTATGGCTACCCCCGCCCGACAGGTATATTCCTATCCTGTAAGGAAATCTACCTAAAAGATATTTACCCCAAGGTGAGATCGTGAGCTATTGAGTCTATGGCTAAAACCTAAAATCCATGTTACAAGTTCATTTTAAGTTTACCAAATCAATCTTGTTAATGGCCAGTTAACAAGAAGCATTAAGACTAAAACTCAATAAATAAACCAATATATTACCCAATGTATAAAATAACCAACTTATAAACCGGTGATATTGGAATTCATCACAACCCTAGATACGGTATTTAGTTACAACACATATCTAGGATTATTAAAAACTTAAATAAAGAAAATGACATAAAATAAAACTTGAAATTAAAAAGGTAAATAAAGCAATGAAATAAAATGATGGGGTTAGAGGATCCACTTTTATTACTTCTAATTTAGAAATCTCACTTATTATAATATATAAATTGCATGACATTACCAACCGACCATATAGGCGATATCCTGATTAAGGCGGATTTTTGATTAATTCCAACCGACCAAAAAGGTGGTATCCAATTAAGTCAAGTTAAAATCAATTTAATTAAGTCCAACCGACCATAAAGGCTGTATCCCATTAAGTCAGGTTTTAAGATAGTTTATATATTATAACTAATGGAGATTAATCTAAATTATAATAATAAAAACTTTACCTTTCACCCTAGCAAATGGGAGTTACCTCCTCATACTTTAAAGTAAAATAAAGAAAGATTTATTGCTTAAAATAAAAATTAAATACAAGAAAGCTGTAAATAAACAAACAAGCTACAATCTTCTTAGTATTCTTAAGGAAATCCCTAGAAGAATGTATGAATATTCCTTCTGATTTTGGCCTCAATTTATAGGTAAAATTTTACCCTGTGCGTCGCGACGTGCCGTTGATGTTTGACACGTGTACGCATTTTTGGCGAGATGATGACACATGGCTGTCGACATAATTATTGGCTCGGCATCGCAATGCGTGAAGGCTTGTGCGTCGTGACGCTGACGTCATGCTGACATAAGCAATTATGTGTGTCGACATAGTGAATTATTATGCTAACGTCATGCTGACGTAAGTGATGACGTGTCATTAGGCTGAATTATTGTGTTGATGTCATGATGATGCAGATGCTGACATGGCACTGATGTGGTGCTAACGAGTGTCGGCAGCTCAATAATTACAGCGCGTCGCGACGTAGAAGATATGCGCGTCGCAATATGAAATTCCAATTTTTCCTTTTTGTTCCGTTTTTCACTGTTATATCCATGATTTGCTTCCATTGAGTACTGAAATCTTATTTATCTATAAAATACACAAAACACATCAAAATATTCAAAAATCTCGAGAAACTATACAAATATTAAGTAAAAGGAGCGGTAAATATTGATATATTTTCCGTTTATCAACATGCTCTCGGACTGATGATCTTTCTTTCATCCATGCGGTTAATAATTAGACGTTAGCCTCATGTTGTTGCCGCTCTGAAGGATGCCCAAACATGTCTTGTAATGATTGCATTATTAAGGATGTTGTCGCCATAGGCTCATGCTTTGCGGCAAGAACCTCATACATCCATGCTATTAAATAGTTGTGGGCTTTCTCGTTTGCTTTCATCCAATTATTATAGGCATCGCGTACAATTTTGCCAGCATTTAGGGCTGGCTCAGGAGGATATTCCTCTTTCAGGACAAATTTAAACGTTCATGTCACTTTTCTATTTTACATAATTTTCCCTAGTTAATTTGTCTTGTTTGAGAAGTGCAATAATTGAAGATATCGTGGTTGAAATAAATAAATAAACGTGCATTCAATATTCATTCATCGCATACTAAAATTGTCAAAAATTTAGGCATAAAATTAAACATGATGTATGATCCATGTATAATGAATTAGAAACCTAAAAGAATTACTATGCCACAGAGATTTATCATCCCATAAATAAGTGCCGCCGTAGGGTAGGTCATGTATTTGCATGATAGATTGAGACAATCTCAATTGATTAATATATCTGGACATAATTTTTTATTCCTATATTAATCAACTACCGTTTTATTTGATCAAGGAATATTGATTAACCATTTAATCAATATACTGATTAACATTTAATCATTCTTTTGAGAGTGTAACCCGTTGTTTCACTCTTGGACTTAACTAGTGAAGTGTTGCCGTAGGGTAGGTCAAATCACCATATACATCTAGAGTCTCTATCCTCTCGGAATCCAAACCTGATATTGACCAAAAAGGACACCATCCGTAGGGGGCGAAAATAAAGTCGTCTCGATGCGCCTTTTGAATCTCATGTTTTCGGATAACAATGGAGATCATAGGATATATTATGGTATATCCCTCTCCCACTCACTATTTTGAGTTTAAAGTTCCTATTACACTAGTATCTAATGTATTTAGATTATGCGCGGCTAAAACATAACCTAAATAATACTAGTGGACTATTAGTGATCTAACCAATTTTAACTCTTTAAAATTTTATTCACTAATACCGATTAATCTCTACTAATCATATTAACTTAATTAAACTATTTAATCAAGTTCGCTTTAGTGACCTAATTTATTTTAACTATTAAAATATTAGTTATCGAATGTATTTAGATTATGCGCGGCTAAAACATAACCTAAATAATACTAGTGGACTATTAGTGATCTAACCAATTTTAACTCCTTAAAATTTTATTTTCTAATACCGTTTAGTCTCTACTAATCATATTAACTTAATTAAACTATTTAATCAAGTTCGCTTTAGTGACCTAATTTATTTTAACTCTTAAAATATTAGTTCACTAAAAGGTTTAAAAATTTTAGAATTCAACGAATAGACCAAATATAATTAAACTATTTGATTTATTTTAAGCACATTATAAATTTCAATGGTACGTGGAATTGTATCCCAAGTGAAGATCATACTACCTCCAGTCGAAGCTGGCTATGGAATTTATGTCCGGGTTTCCATCTGATATACCAAGGAAAAATAATGCACTCATAAGATTCATAAGTCTTAGACTTTGAATTCTCAATTTTTAAACCATAAAACCAATTAATCTCATTAATTCATTTGCATGTATATCATATTATAATTTAACTATTAACTTACATAAAATTACATTTTAAGACTTAGAATATCATGCATCTAAACATGTTATGGCATGTGAAAATGCAAGAGTAGGCACCCTAGACTATATGACATGTTATTAAACTATTTAAAACACATTCACATACCCAGGCTCGGTGTCGCGACGCTGCCAAGAACAAATCCAAGGTAGAATATCAGCTCTGCTCGACGTCGTGATTCAGCCTGTTTAGCGTCGCTAAGAGTGGCAATAGGCCAGGTCGGGCCCGTACTTTGATAACGCCGGCCCGAGTCCGGGAATGTTTTTTTAAACCTGGGCCTGGGAAAAGCTCGGCCTAGGCTGTTATCGGGCCAGGTCACCCCGGTCCATCTCAGTGAGGTATCATTTTCCTACATACACATCATTTTTTATCAGTACAAATATGTTAGAAATAAATACAAGCTTAACGTAATTCTTACTAAGGAGTGAACCTGAAACCAAGTTCTTTCGAATATCAGGAACATGTAGAATATTATTTCATTTAAGCTCATTCACATATGTCATCTTCAGAACCATTGTGCCTTGTCCAACCACTCTGGAGGTAGACGAGTTTCCCATGATCAGATGATCGCCACCATCGACCTTCTGATATGAGGAAAATATTTTATTATCTGCACATATATGACTAGCAGCTCCATTATATATCCACCATTCTTTCGGGTTTCCAACTAAGTTGGCTTCAGTTACAACTACTGAGAGGTTCAACTCTGAGATCTCATCAGTTAATAGCTCATCTTCAGTGACATGGGCCTCATTTTTCTTTTTCTTATCTTTGTCCTGAAACTTCTTATTTTTGCAGCCCTTTGCCACGTGACCGTTTTTCCCACAGACGTAGAACTTCCCCTTGAACTTTTATTTGCTTGGGAAGAATCAGCTCCACTGTTCTTTCCCTTTTTGCTACATTTTCCACCCTTGATGATGTTGGCCTTAGATTTCATATTCTTATAGCAAGCTTTCCCGAACTTTCTGTTGTCCTCTTTGATTAACAACCGAACTCCTAGGTCTTCAAGGCTCATCTGCTTCTTCTTGTGTTTCATATTACTCCTGGATCCTTTCATGATGGAGGTAATTGCTCAATAATTATGGCAACTTGAAATGTCTCGCAGAGTTTCATTCCTTCATCAAATATTTCGTGAATGATCAACTATAGTTCACCCAACTGAGACATTATCGTCCTTGAATCTACTATTTTTTAGTCCAAGAACCTACCCACGGTAAATTTCTTATGTCCGACATCCTCTATTTTATACTTCTTCTCGAGATATTCCCAGAGAATCTTCACATAAATCATGCATTGGTACACATTGTATAGGATATTATCAAGACCGCCCAAGAGATAGTTATTGGATAAAAAATCACCTTGCGACTATGCCTCAACTCGTAGTTGCCTAGCCGCTTCAATTTCTCTCTCCACGAGACCCAAAGGAGTTTCCCTGAGAAACTTAGCCAACTGCAGTATGGTCAAGTTGAACAACATTTTACTTTACATTATTTGAAGTTCGCTCCATTGAATTTATCTAGTTTCTCTCCATGAGCGACTGGTACTGTGATATTTCCACTAGCCATATGTAACTGTAAAAAATAATAATTATCAGTAAGTCTACAAAAGACAAATCACGCAAAGATCAATTGTATGATCCTATTTATATGTTACACTAAGATTCGCTTGTTATTATTTTGGATAGTGGTACCAAATAACACAAGTACTTGAATTTGTGAATAAAATTTATTATGATAGATGAACAAAGAAAAATTCTCAAATGATGAATGGGGTCCGGTGTAACCACTTAAATCCATGCTTTTTTAGGCTCTTATCACCATGGTGACAGAATTTTCTTAATCAATTTCTCAAGAGAAAATCTTAGGAATTCAATCTTAGTGTGACACTTCAATTCTCAATTCAAAGTATAATAAGCAATCAAAATATAAATAATATAATGTTATTTTTCAAGATACTAATACCAACTTTACACTTATAACTAGTTATGTTAATATGTGATAATTGAAAATACTTTAATTAACTTAAATCTATAACAACCAAGTTTACAATTTTAATAGGAAATTGTTTATTAAATGATTTTCCTAAGTTAATTAAACAATTAATGAATAAGTAATTTTAAGTACTCATACAATGTATAAATACTCAAAAATGATAATAAAATAAAATTAAAAATATTACAATAATAATTATTTATTTATCGTGGGTGGATGAATTTTAATATTTTAATAATTTTCCTGGATGTTATATGTTTATGTCCAGAGCTCACAACTTTTCTCGCATCATTTAAATTGAAATTCAATATTTTAATAAACAGAATAGTGTTGCATAATGGAAGTTCAACGGTGAAATCACATGCAAATTGACTTTCCATACATGACGCATGCATTTTTTTTTTATTTGTGTTGAATTTCTCCACTAAGCTTTCTAGTGATCAATAACAATTTCCTCTCAACCCATAATGACCTAAACTTTTCATTCATTTGTCACTTTTTTTTTTTGAAAGCTTACGATATATTAATATTAATACTTGTTCTTAATTTCTACTGTTTTACAAGAAAACATCTCAACATAGACATTGCTATTATTAACTTACTCTTGAAATAATAAATAAATCACATCAATCCTAAAACATATATTGATAAGAATTTTACAACACATAGATTAATAAGTTATTAAGATTTTAGGACGGATGTGTTGTAATTCGCCTTTTAACATGCATAATTCAAGCAAGCTAATAAATAATAAATATGCAATCCTAGAATCAATACATACTTAAGGATTTAGAAAAATCTGTAAAATATTCTATAGAAGATGTAGATTATACAAAGCCGAGTTTTTACTCTATCTATAAGAACTTATTAGCCCCGCCTCAGAGCACCACGGATCTTGTGGTTAATGTTCTCTCATGATTCTTGGTGACTTCTTGATTTAGGGGCACTCCTTAAATCAATAACACGAACTAGGGACTATGGTAGAAACTCTCTTTCTAGACTTTAATAATTAATTTTTTTCCCAAGTGAATGCAAAATGAATAACCTAAGGGTTCTATTTATAGAGATGGAGGGATGTCATTGAAGACATACCTTTAGGCTTAAGGATACAATCCTTTAAAGGGTTATATCTCTTCAATGCATCCTTACAACTCAAATGGTTATAACATTTCACTCTAAGGGATCTATCCCTTGAATTTGTGACTTTCTTAAAAACCATATATTAGAAGCATGTCTTTCACTAAACCATGTATAAATATATTTAATATTAGAAAAAATTCTCTACAATTCGTGGATTATATTTACATCCCTACCCTTAGCTCTTGAGGCTAGTCTGCCATCAGACTTATAGAACTATCATTCTTGATGACCATTATTGCTTATTCTTCTCTCTCATTAGGAAATTCTTCTTTTTATTGTGTTTCGAAGCTTTTAATGCCTGTTATGGCTTATGGTGTTATTTTGAAAATATTCTTTTTTTGTTATTGAGCATTCTTGCCTCATTTCTCTCCTATAGGATGCCAAATAGCATGATTCTTTATTCTTACGGTCATCGAATTTCATTTGAGATAAAGAGCGAGAATTACTCCAAACAATCTTCTATCGAACACTTAAATTTATTTGGTTGGGGAATTTACACAAGCAGATTAATCACACGATCAACACAATAGTTTATATGGTTCAGCTTGTTAGTGTAACACCCCAGAGGCAAGATGCTACCAGCAGAAGACATGATTAACCCATCTCAATAAGCCTATAAATTACAAAAAAAGGACATGATGTATCCTAAAACTGGACAGTCTGGAATACAGTTCAGCATCAAAACAAAACATGTAATAAGCATCAACATGAAAAAGGATCTCAGGTCCACACACAAGACACATCAAGCTTATACTTAACACATAAAGGCTCCGTGCACACAACATCATATACAAATCAAAACTTTTATTTACAAATTACAAAACAACATGCACAACACGATAATAACCTAATAATCATGGACCCTAAACCTTTGCGATATTTTCCCAAAACACTGGAGAGGGTGACTGCAACTTGGGTGATTCAGCGTCTCGAGCAAGACTTTTAAAGCTGAAATGGCTAACTGATTTGGTAGCCAACCCGCAAAACTAGCAAACTGATTTGGTGTGAGAAAACTAAGTAAGTAACCACGCTCTACAAACAAAACATACAAGTCAAGTATATCATGTCAATCTAATGCCAAACACCTAAAGCGTACACAAGATAAGTTCGAATCTATTTTAATCCTCTGAATCATAAAGTTACACCTTTTACACTTCATCACTAATAAACATACTTGAAATATAAATAAACTTTTTTTAATTCTGATAACCTTACGATAGCTTAACTTCTGTGACCTATACGTATTCACACATATCAGTTCAGAAATCATAGCTCACTCATCTTACAGTCATGCAAGTCCAATTTAAGAATTCTTTCTTAGAGACATGTCTAATAACATAAACCTACAAATAGTTCAGGCTTTTACACTAATATACATATATACAATAACGAACTTAGCAAACTGTAACATCCCGCCTTAGCAGCGATGTTACCGGCTGGAAACAGGCTAAACCCATCTCCATAAGCCTCTGACTTTGACGAAATTTCAGCATGACCTCTGTTAAAAGTCATGCAACCTGGATCAAAGTCCAGCACCTCAGACAACCTACAGGGCCCGACACTAATAATATACACTAAATCAATAAACTCAAGACATAACATGATTGGGCTCCATGCCCGAAATTACGTATAAATAAAAACTTTTACAATTAACTTATACAACTCAATTTCTTAACAACTAGAAACCCTTATACTCCCAAGATCTGGTGACTGGCTGACTGCAACGCTGCTATCCGGCTCCTCAAGCTCTGGTGTCTGTGGTTGACCGATCAGGTCACCAACCTGCAAAACTCAAACACTGTTGTGGTGTGAGTCATAAGACTCAGTAAGTAACTATGCTCATTCCTTGAGCAACAAATACATGCAAAGTCTGAATCATGTTTCTGTATTAACCTAAACCGTCTATGTGACCATGCAAATATTTACAAGTCTGATTTAGCCATATTACATTTATCCATTTTATTTCCATATAACTTGTTACTGATCTTTTTATCTGAATACACACATACATACTTTAACTTCTGTTTACTTTATCCATATTAATCACTCGTATTAAATACATCAAGTTCTATTTTACTAACTAACAGATTAAGATCCATGACACTTCTGCTGCGCTACTCTGATTCTTCTCTTAACCTTTCTGTATACTCTGAGCTAGTCTGGATTAGATAATTATAATAACTTTCTTTCTTTTACTGTTTTGAAATATCATCAAATCGATTATACTAAGATATTATTTCTGTCAAACATTTAATCCACTAAAACCAACTATGTATACATGCATATGTTATCATATCATCATATTCTAGCATCCTACAATAGGTTCTTTCTAAGTAAACATACAACTCATACAATGGTCATTGATATATATACATATAAATAAAATCATGCTATCATGCACAAGTATTTTACAAAGTGTTACTTCAATATAAACATGTCACGCACAAATATTAACCATATATACATTTCGATGCAATCATGTCATGCTTTTATGAACTATTACTTTAAAACCTTTTTTCTGAAAAACTTACATGTGAATGTACTAGTGCTATAATACATTAACATCAACTATATGCATCTCAGATGAATTATTAGAATGTATGATTCATATGCATGACTTGTAAATTATACTCTACTTTAACATGTTATGCTTTTAGAAAATGCTTTCGGAAATCTTTATGAAAATTCTCTGTTGAAAACTTTACTTAAAAACTGGTTTCTGCTTAAAAATTCTGAATCTCTTATAAAACTGCTATTTCTGGAAACTTTCTTTTCTAAAAGCACTTTCTGAAAAACTGTTTCTGAAGACTGGAAACTACACTTGAAAACTGGGATCTGTATCTAAAAACTGAAAACTGAAATCTTAAAAATTATTTCTAAACTCTGAATCTGAAAACCGTGTACTATAATCAGGTTTCTGAAATCCAGGCACTGAAAATCTGAAAACTGAAATCCTTTTTCTGAAAACCAAATCTCCGCCCGTAGGCGCATCTCCGCCCGAAGGCGCATCTCCCCCCAGGAATGTACCATCTGAGCGTTGAGGATCTAGGAGCGTCCCTCTAGTCCTCCACATGTGCACATGTGTCTAAATCCGTCAATTCCAATTAGTGTACAGCTGGGATGGGTCAAATCTCAAATCCCGAATCCATATGATATCCGTCAATTCCAACTGAATCTCAAGTTACATACTGGGGTGAGTTTTTCCCTCATGCCCCGAAAACCATAAAACCATAATCTGTATCTCAAAACTGTAAAACATTTTCTGAAATACATTTCTTTTCAAAAGCATCAAAAACTTTTCTTTAAAACACTTTGGATTACAAAATATTCTTAAATCTAATTCAACTTTGAAAACCACGACTTACCAATGTGCACATACATTTCTCATGTTTTCACCTATCTTCGACTTACCATCAAGTATGTTTATGCATGAGCATACTTTTATTTTAAATCAACTTGTGTTCTATATGTTTATACTAACCTCAACATACTTTGCATATATCACATATGCTCATTTACATAATAAATTGCCATCTTTATAAATTTATATACTCAGATAATCATTTACACACTTAATATTATAAATTCACGCTCAAGTTTAGTATAAGTAGATACAGCTTTTTCAAACATTTACAATCTAATATACACCTCATACACATAATATTATATGTTAACACTTTAACAATAAACTTTATTTTATAAAACTTGCATCTATAGACTGTTTATGCCAAATTAACGATTTCATAACTTACAATATACACATTTACCTCCCTCACAATTATACAATCTCATAACTTCACAAATACCCAAAATCTATGTTTTTTTACCTCTTCAAACACTTATACACTTATATGAATAATCATATTTTACCATTTCACAAAACTATATATTCATTGATACTTTCACAGTTTTTAACCTATTACCTTTGTAATTCAAACACGTACAATCAATACCATTATCAGATTCACAGCTTCAATACCATACTTCATGTTTATAAATTATAACTATTGCCCACTTAACATTCCATGTACTAGCTACCTTGGAACTGTAAATTCATTTTTATTAATTCCCGAATTGAAACTTTAAGGTTATCATTAAATTAAACCCTAATTCATAATATATTGACACAACACAAAAATTCACCATCAAGCAGTAACTCAACTTGGACCAAAATCAATTTAAAGTTTTATCCTTTCTTCTTTCATATATACTTGGTCCGTCATAGTCAAATTAATTACATATTGAACCTATCAATTTACAATAAATTATCACCCTATGTACTTATACACGATTTGTACTATCATCAAACTATCAAAATCTAAATTCCACATTATCACACATTCGACCAAGGCCTTCAACACATCAAGGTTAAAATTTAAACTGTCGAACACGTTATCCTGGTATTACTGCTACCAAATATATAGAGTAATCATCCTCATACTTATATTATCAAAAGAAAAACAATACCAATTTTCCCCTTCAACCCATACTCTCGGCCAAAACCCAAACCTAACCTTAAATAAAATTCTTTAAACAAATCGAACTTAACCATCATCGAGGCTTAACATGAACATGGTGACAGACCTGAACTCCAAAAATTCCCAAATCCTAGGGTTCTGCCGAATCACCCCCAAATTCTCACAGCCTCTCAAATTCTTCTAATTTCATACTAACTTTTAAATCTAGGTTACTTTTAATTCATTTTAATCTTATTAATAGACCCAATTTCGAAATTCTATCAAAGATCCAAATTATAAAATCCATCACTCAAGAAATCAAAGCAATAGTTTACTTACACATTTGTATTCTTTCTCTCAATTCCCTCCTTTCTCCTATTCGATCCTCTCTTCTCCCTCTCTCTCTTTCGGCTTCTGCTTCATCCTCTCCACTCTCATTTTCGGCATGCTTCTAATCTTCTTCTTCTTTCTGTTTCTCGGTCTGCTTCTTCTCTCTCATGCGTCCTCTGGTTTCTTCTTCTTTCGGGTTTCGTGACTGGTGCGTGAACTCTGTGTGTGTAAGTTAAGCTGCTGTGTGTGTGTATTGCTTAAGTGAGTAAAACATATGTGTGTGTGTTTTTAAATTATAAACGTGTATATATATTGTACACGTGAGTCAAGTGTGTATGGGTCATATATATATATCTTACACGTGTGTCCTAGAAATTTCTAGGATTAATTTATTCATTACATTGTGTGTATTAAATGTGTGTAAAAAATATCTAGAGTAAATCTCAATTAAACCCCTCAAATTTAATATAATTATATCTCATAACAATTTCCTTGCAATAATTCCCATTTTACTGTAAAATAAACTTCGCGCTCGGACGCGGCCTCACGCGCGAAAAAATAAATTCACCCAACTCACTAAAATAATCCGGGATGTTACACAAACACACTTTATAACATTTTATACTCATATTGGTTTTCAAATCATTCATTCCACGAAAACATACACAATCAAGACATGTTACGAGTTCTGTCATACACACACATACACTCAAACATACATACAATTATCGTGTAACCGATAACGAAGCATACTTTACAGTCAATAAGTCAAAGAACACAACCAAAACAACACAACACTAAATTATCAACCAATCAAACTGACACACATGCGCACACATAACATAACATAAACTCATCGTACAATTCCTCATACACTGGCACATCATGACAAACATTCTAATTCATCATCCAAATACTCATATATAAATATATATTTTGAACATATGAATATACACATTACTTCGAATCCATATACCATACCTTATAACAGTCCTGACATCTTTTACTTATTAATCAAATATACTCAGTTTCAAAATTCTTATCTGGAAACATTCCTGATACAGAACCTACCCACTAAACATATCTGAAAGTTCGTAAATATCCTAAGGTTCTGACCATATGCGGAAATTATCATAATATTTTAAAACAAGTCATAAATATAATTTCTATGGATTAATGAAATTCACAACCACCAAACTTTATGTCTACGCAATTATAGATCAAAGTAAAATATTCAGGCAATAAATAATAATGCAGAAAATAAATATCAACCACAAAATCAACACAAGTTATTTTGGTGACGAAGTGGAAAACTCGTGCGAGTAAAAAACCACTCCGGGTATCTCGGCTACCAGCCCAATCCACTATGTTGAGAAAAACTTACAGTGATGGTAAAAGACCTATGATGGCAACTCCACCGACTTTAGTACCTCTATAATGCAAGAACTCGAAGAACTCCTCGAGATCGTATCCTATGGTTTTCTTCAGAACCTCTGAAGTCTCTGAGCGGATCAACTCTGCAAGCTCTGAGCGTCGGAACTTCGACTGTCAATCTTCCTCCTAGAAAACTCTGAAGGATTAGGAAGTTAGGTTTGGTTGTGTTGATGCTTTAACAAAGAAAGGTTTCACCAAACATATAGAAGACAAGACAAGCAAGGAGTCTTCAAGGTGAAATCAAGAAGGTTGAAATCTATCAATGTTTTTGGCTCAAAGAAATTATGTTTCAACCCTTGTGAAAGTGGCTCAATGTTTATTTATATAGGTAGGGCAAATGAAAGGGTTTCCTAGTATTATTTTGGCTTTAAAACATGTCTAAAATATCATACTTATGCAGGGACGTTTGAACGCACTTCAAACGCAACTCAAACACAAATTTTCTACCTCAAAATGTTCGAACTCACACACGAACGCGGATCACGGACTGGTTTTCAGGGGAAAATTAAAATGCTTGTAGCTTTCTCGTCCCTTGGCCAAATCATGTGCTCTTTATATATACGCAATCATATTTGAGTCTATTTTCCAATGCAACTAACCTCATGTCAATTGGAACTCTAAATCTTCTGGAATATTCAAAAGAGTGAATATCACGCAGATAACTCCATGAGATTTTGTCCAAATACTTTTCCAATTGCTCCGAGATCTTCAAGACTTATTACAACTCAATTGAACATTTTTTTTGTTACGGATATTGCCAATAAAAAGGAACTAATAATCTCCCCCTTTGGCATTCCGTGACAAAACACTACCTAATACAAATACTACAGTAAAAGACCCAAAAAGAAAAATAGTCAACTGCCAACCATCACGACAGTGACTTATTACAATAAGACTCTATCTAATACCTAATCAAGTAATCTTGAAATCAATGCCACCACAACAAATAACCTGCTTACCTAAAACATTCACAAACAGCAACATACCGTGAAAAGCACATGGATTATAAAGAATAGATAAAGCAGCGATAAAACTCATTTATGTATAAATAGATAGTAGATAACATACTTTTTAATCTTACTCCCCTTAAAACGGAGATATCAAATTGATATACTATGACTCCCATTTACTACTACTCTCCCATATACCACTCTCTCTTTTTTGTCACGAAATGACAGGGTAAAGGTGTTAGTGATATGCCCTATACCCAACTTGTGGATGGGCTATATGTACATGTATTTGTAATATTTTCATTAATTAATAAAATGGCAATCTTTATTATATGTGTCTTACATAACTTATATGAATCATCAAACACTGTAATAAAGCCCTTGGAGTAATAAGATGATGGCTTCCACGCCTTATGAGAATCATTACTCTTAAACGTTCATTGTCATAGTTTTGTGAATAATCTGGGTGTTCACAAAGCGGAGAGACTAGCATGTGTTGGGTTTCATTCAAGTCCCAAGGATCATAAATCAAGCATAAAACGAGTTGAATACACATCAAATGAGGTGCAGAATAACTCACATTGATCGGTTGGATACTGCGAAGATGAAGAACGAACTGCCCTTGGGAGCTCGGCAGTGAGGGCTGCAGTGTACTGCTCGGCGTGGGGACTGCTTCCTCCTCCAAGAATCGGCCATGGGTGTCCTCCATGGAAGCTCCAAGCTTGACAAGGTGGTTCCTTGCTCATGAAAACACTGCCTTATCACCTTTGTATGGACTCATGGAGTGCTAGCTCTCTTGTATTTTGCCACAAAATACTCACTGGTTTCTCCTTCACTGTCACGGTAATGAGCAACAGAAAAACAGAAGAGAAAATGCGTGGGAGAGAAGAAGGTTTTTGGCTCCAAAATGCCTAAAACCGTGTAAGAGAGAGAGTGGGAAATAAAAATGTAAAAGGGTTTTATATATTTTCCAAAAATATTAAACCATTTACCACTTTTAATTTCCAAAAAGGCAAGCATTAAATGCTTTCTTTCAATCACCTCACATCAACTCACATCAATCAAATGTCACATCACTCAAAGTGACATGTGATTTGATGCTTGATGTGACTAATGATTTGACGCTTGATTTGACTTGCGTGCCGCATTCGAATTCGAAATGCGAATGCGCTCGAAAATAATCACGGGCTCGGGTTCGATAATTCCAAATTAACGAATTTTCTGTTGCGTCGTAATTAAACGATTACGCCTAGCGAAATCACTATTCACGTCGCTAACGAATTAATTCTAAATTAATTCGTTCGCCCGAATTAAAATCTAATTTTAATTCCGCGTCGAAATCCAATTTCGTATAATATATCAAATATATTATTTTATCGATTAATTCCAAATTAATCGTTCTCTCTCTTAAATTGATATTTTATCCCAGATAAAATATCTCCGTAAATAATCCCAGATTAATTCTCTCTCTCTCATTAAATTAATCCCAGATTAATTAAAGTGCGAGTCATACGTCATCGGTGAATCTTCGGGGATTTTCATGATTATCGTCTGATGCGATTTATTCGATCATCACATCGCCACGATGTATGATTTGAACGAATCAGATGAATGTCGAAGTATTTATCTGGATCGTTGATGAGACCATTAATTCTTTAGCATGTGCTGTAGCCTAGCTCAGCTGCTAAAAGAATTATATCTAATCTAATTAGATTTATTATCGACCCAGAAGACTTCTATTGCTGCCTCATCTACAGCAATAACCTGCATTTGTTGTTTATTCGGTAACAGTATCTTACTTCGAAGATTTTCAGCTCACTGTTCCGTTATTCAAACTGTATAGTATCGTTTGCGACTTATAGTCATTTTATCGGTTTAGGAAACTTGCAGTAGTGATCCCAGTCACTCCAAGTTCTCATTCTCCATAGATTAAGACAGCATCTTTAGTTCTCTCAGAAACTAACGGATGTTCTTAATATCAATCCAGTGACTATCACTCGGATTGGCCTGTTTGTGAATCCATATGCTCAAAACGTATGAGACACCAGGTCGCGTACATTTTTCAATGTACAGTTTCTCGGAGAGTTTCATGAAAGCCAAGCTTTCACCGATTGTTATTTATGGGAATATCATTTTCAAGAAATGATGTATTATCATTATTTATTTAGGACAGCCACTGTTAGTGCGCTCCCACTAACCTTCTTATATACACAAGAATCATTTCGTTTTGAATTAAATCATATTCCATTATGATTACATCAAAACGATAATTTCAAGAACCTAATGCTTGCTTCAATCCAAACATGGATCGAATAACCCGCAAACCTTGTTTGCTAGTTAAGGTACGACAAAATCGTCAGGATATTGTAAACATCCTCTGAAAGGTTTCCTTTTCAGGAAAGCGATTTTCCCGTTAAGCTAACATATTTCATAAATGAAACATGCAGCATTAGCAAGCATTATCCAAATGGATTTACCATGGCAACAGGTAAAAGGTTGAATCGAAATCAACATAATGTTGATAACGATATCTTTCTGCTACAAGCCTAGCTTAGTACGTTGGTATGTTTCCATCCATGTATGTCTTCCTTGAAGACTGATAAAGTACCAATAGGCACAATGTCTTGCGGTACATCAACTAGTATCCAAACTTGTTGATATACATGGAATCCATTTCGGATTCATGACACTTTGTCATAACCAGGAAGTCGATACCTTGTATCACTACCTCATACGTAGTCAGTTGGTATACCTCAATAAGATAGACATCTTTATGAGGTGAGATCAGAAACCCATACCCCAGGTTGTTTTCTGATTCTCTCTGACATACGCGGTTCTTGTGTATACGAAGATTAATGGTAATAGTTTCATCCTTGATGAACTATTTGTGTTCCATTAGGAATCGGTGCCTGGAATAGTATTACTCCGATTTTCATCGAGTTTTACTATCCTCCCACTTACCACTGCATATCGATATTCCTCTTAGGAAAACCGCATGGTGAGCAACAATCTAATTGTTCTCTTGTGAGTTGTATAAGTACAATACTTATGGTATCCCTAGGATAACCTACAATTCGGCACTTATCCAATTTGGGTTCTAGTTTGGTATCATCCAAACATATGCCTAGCATACCCAAATTATCAGGAATGTGAAACCCAGTTTCTTTCCTGTTCATATCTAATATGAAATCGGTCAAACATATTTTAATGGAACCTTATTCTAAATAAGTTCTGCACTGTTAATGCTTATCCATTGAAGGAAATGATAGCTCAGAGCGACTCATGGTTAACCTTAATTATGTCCAATAAAATTCAGTTACTCGGTTCGGACACACCGTCAAACTGACGTGTTCCGGGAGGAGTCCTCATTTGAAAGAATACTATACTCTTTCAAGTATATTAGAAATTTATTGCTTAAGTATTTTCCATTACGGTCTTACCGTGACGGTATAATACTATAGCCGATATGTTTGTCTATTTCGTGTCGAAACTTTGAAAGTTTCTGATTTGTGTTCTTCAAAAGAAACACATAACTATTACGCGATGCCACATCCGTATAGGTCACGAAATATTCATATCCACATCTAGCCTAGCTAGACATGGGCCCACTTACTTCACTATGAACTATGGCTAACAGATCGGTGGCATTTACACTTTTACCAAGTAAATAGTGTTTTAGGCACATTGCCCAATAAACTAGATTCGTAGACTTTATTTGAATGGAGTCAAATTAGTCCTGGTACCCGCTCTTCAAAAGTGTGGATATAAGATTCTTGTTTAATGTGTCCTAGACAACATTGCCACAATTAATTTCTTCTGATCAAATCAATACGAGCTATTTATTTGTCATATATATATTTGAGATTTTATTTATATTCAAAATATAAATTCTGTTATTTCACATCTAATGTGTTTATCTCAATATCATCCTTATATAATAAAACACTTTAGTGTTCTAGAATATAAAGGTTCACCCGCAGCGGGTTAAACACTGATATAGAGATAATGTATCTAGTCAAACTAGTTACATTATAACAGCTTCCTAATTTAAGTACGCACCCGAAGGTAGTTCCTAAACTGAGGTTTCTGCGGTTAAAACAGTGACTTTCGTCCCGTTTCCAAATTGCAGATAAAATCTCAGTTGAAGTCAGTATCCTGTTCAAAACAGATTCTGAACATCAATACATATTTATGTACCACACTAAGTATCTAAAATCCAATTTCAATACTAGTAGTGAACATAATGTTGACAAACATATTTGAAGTCCGAGCCTTGCTCGTCTTCAATTCCTTCATGTCTGCTTTGTCCAAACGGCAGTCACGCTTCTGCGATCCCGTTTGCCACATTTAGGCAGACATTTTGGGATATGTCATTTATCTTCCCAGAAGACTATAATGATTAACCTTTGCCCTTTTCAACATTCCAGAAGCCTTTGGCCAAGCCTCAGGTTTCTAGAATATCGAAGTAAGGTGCGCCTTGCGCTACTTGCCTAATTGCAAAGTTTGACTTTATCTCCTTGAGAATAGTCATTAACCCTCCAAGAGTTAACTTTCGCAATTTAATACTTCTAAAATCTAAACATAGATTTAAGAATATCCTTCAATTTCTTCATCATACTTTAAGGATCTAATCCTTAGTTCTGATTCAGAAATTAAGGAGTCTACTGCGGTAAGTATAATGGATTAAGCACTAAAGTTATCATCACATAATCTTCCAAAGATTATGCTCCACTATTTGCTTAACTCCAGGCTTAGGCATAATAGGTTATTTTATCAAATAAAGTAACTTATTAGTTTTTCCAGGACCATCCTGAAATTTTATTCCCAATTTGAAAATTAAAACATTTAAACACATGTTCCCTAGGACTATGTTTTAAATGACAATCTTTCAATTTAATCTTGATTTTAATAGTCCAACTATTTAATCATCGATTATGGTACTATTTGTTATAA
This sequence comes from Zanthoxylum bungeanum, assembly GCA_019454045.1. Taxonomy (NCBI): domain Eukaryota; kingdom Viridiplantae; phylum Streptophyta; class Magnoliopsida; order Sapindales; family Rutaceae; genus Zanthoxylum; species Zanthoxylum bungeanum. Next base: position 53,052 of record SKCR01039606.1, on the reverse strand, counting down.
TGATTATTATAGTCCAACTATTTTAATCAACTATAATTAATAAAATCAAATATATTGATTATTATAATCCAATTATATAATCTAATATAAGTGAATTGTTTGAATATAGTCCAACTATTTTAAAACAACAATTTAAATATTAGTCCAACTAATATTTAATCGATATGACGAATGATATTTGATTTGAGCGCGTATGGCGAGTAATTGAACGAATATTGCAAATTCAATTCTTGCCTCCCACTATTTTTCGGCGAGCCTCCAACCCTCTGTCGAGTACTCGGGAAACCGCGTTTCCTAGTGGCCTAGGATCCCGTTAAATATCACACAATCTTGACTTTGGCCAACAATTGTATGATAATTAACTAGGTAGATCTCTAAGATCGATTGGATCCAATCCAATTCCTAGATCCGGTAGGGGGACATCCAAGTCCGAAACATATATCTTATAAATGCCAATACATCCAATGTATTGCCTAACCTTTTTCCTCTGAATCAACTAAGCCTTGGCTTTGGCACAACAAACTTAGTGATCCCAGTCAAGCGCGACCCATTGACCATGGAAAGCTTCGTAATCAATGTCGATGGACAAGAAGTGGTCTTGACTTTGGCCAACAAACCACAACTTGGACAAGACACTGACATATAACAAAGCTCTCGTGATTCAAACACATCTTCGACAGACAAAGGCCTTGACTTTGGCCAACAAACCAATGCCGTCTCGGATCTTGAGTGAGAATCACTCAATGGAAGGAAAGACGCTTAATATTATTTGAGGGTTTTTCGCGTGCAAATTGGCAACCAATTTATTATCTTTGTTAAGGTCTCATCATTATACACCCTTAAACATGCATTCTAAACACATAATAAAGCGCATATGAAAAATAATAATGATATGCGGATGGATACTTTACACATTGATCCTAGATCAAATCTCTCTCTTTCTCTCTCCCGCTAGCACAAGTATTACTTTTACCCGTTACACTACACTTCTAAAGAAACCTCATTTACATTGAGGGGAATAGGTGAGAAGAGAATACAAAGAAATAGGAGATAAGGCTGGACTCGCAGGTCCAATTAAAAAATCAAATTTATTACAATTTCCAAAATCGCCCCACCCATCTAATATCCATCTGATATACATTATTCATGCATCGCAACCATGTATTCACACAAGCATGTTATCAATCAATCTAATCAAATTAATTAATTTGATAATTAGTGATCATCCAATGTTCAAACAACGATTTGATTTTATTCGAGTCAAACTCGTTTTGCGAACACGTACTCAAAGTACGAATTCTCGAATTAAAATAAATTACATAATTAAATCCAGTTTAATACGCATTTAATTCTAATTCACTATTTAATTCCAAATTAAATATTACACTTTATAAAATAAACCTTTACGACTTAAATTCTGAATTTAATCGTTACGGGTCTCAAAGCCCGATTAATATCCAATATTAATTTAATTAAAGTCCAATGGGCTTTTAATTAATTTCTTCAAGGCGTGGACTTTTGGTCAACTCGGGTCAAACCGAATAACCAAAATCCAATCCGGGAGTTACCCCATAAGCCCAGAAATCAATTTAGGCCCATTAGGCCCAATTAAACATTAAAGGTTCATTAGTCGCATTTGGGCTTTACGGTGGCGGTTTTGGGCCCAATTGGATCCAACCAATTTTGCCTAAACCCAACTTTGTACAACAAAGCCCAACAAGCCCAATTACAACATAACAAGCCCAAATCCAATTTTAAGGGACAAATAATTAAATTCCAAAAATCCAATTTTCCCAATTTAATTACCAAAGTGTATCACATGATTAATTACCCAAATTAACATTTCTAAAACATCAATATACACAATTAATCATGCTCATTTTCATCATCACATGTCAAACACATTTTGATTAAAATCAAACCCAATTCATGCTCAACATGTCTCGGCCAAGGAGGGATAATTTTGTCCGATTCGGTTTCAATCCAATTAAACTCACAATCGACATTAAATCATCATCCTAATTGATTCTAACTCATCCAATGAATTAAAAAATCAAAATCACCAAGACATTTTAGGGCTATTCTATTCGGCCATGCTCACCAATTTGGGGAAAATTATTCCAAATCAATTTTCATGAAATTGATCCATTCAATATTCAATTCAAACACATTTAAGCATATTCATCAATCCAATTTCACAAAATCATGCTCAAAATCAATTTGCCCAAATTTTAAGCCCTAAACTTTTTCATGCTCAAACCTTGCTCTAGATGTCATTGTTGGTTTCTATTAAGGTCCAGGATCGATTATAAGCATGAATAATGTGCGAATAACAATCGAGAAGTTTGCGGAATACTTACATGGATCGGTTGACGACGCGGAAGCAACAAAACTTCAAAAATGCTCACTGGTTTAGGCGTGAACTGCAGTGCAGATTTGAGCTCACTGGTTTCGGTTTTTGCCTCCAATTTGTTGAGCTCCAAGCTTCGTCAAACGATTCCCGGCTCATGGGTGGACTTCCCTATCACCTTCGCATGTCTCGTAAGTGTGCTAGCACTTGTGATTTTGCCACAAAATCACACTCCAAGCTCCCATACTGCTCACGGTTTCAAAACCAGAAAAATAGAAAACTTAGCCCATTGGGCGTGAAGAGAGAAAGAGATGAAGTGAGAGAGATTGGTTTGGTTTGTGAAATTTGTGTATCTTATACACTAATTTGAATTTGAAATTCATTTCACTTGAATTTGGCTTTCAAAAAGCAAATCATTTAAAGCCATAAATGGCACCAACCACTTCCATCACTCAATCCATCAAGTTGTCAAGTCACATCACTCAAAGTGACTTGTGATTTGACGCTTGATGCGACTAGCGATTTAACGCTTGATTTGACGTGCCGCACTCGAATTCGAAATGTGAATGCGCTCACAAATAATCTCGGGCTCGGGTTCGGGTTCGCTAATTCTAAATTAATGAATTTTCCGTTGCGTCGTAATTAAATGATTACGCCTAGCGAAGTCACTATTCACGTCGCTAACGAATTAATTCTAAATTAATTCGCTCGCCCGAATTAAAATCTAATTTTAATTCCGCGTCGAAATCCAATTTCATTTAATATATCAAATATATTAATTTACCGATTAATTCCAAATTAATCGTTATCTCTCTTTAATGATATTTTATCCCAGATAAAATATCTCCGTAATTAATCCCAGATTAATTTTCTCTCTCTTCTAATTAATCCCAGATTAATATAGAGTGCGAGTTATACGTCATCGGTGAATCTTTGGGAAGCGACCCATGAGATTCCCGGATATGTTGGCAGTAAATTTGTTCGTCGGACTATCCGAACACGTAAGTACCTCGTACTATGTTTATACCGATTTACAAGACAAGGTTGGCCTTTAGCAAAGCGTCATGCCTACCCAATTCTCCGGAAATATCCTTACAGGAATAAGGATCTATATCAAGCGTAGTATACCGTAGTATAGCGTATTTCTGTCCAACATCGGATGATCACGTGCTAGGCCTGGGGCTAGAAATGTGTCTGCCCCGTACGAAGCACATGTCGGATCTCTGGTAACTAGTCTCTATATCGGATAACTATGACCAAGTCATATTATCCCGATGGCTGCAGCACTAAAGAGAACTAGTCCCGTATCCTACGTGACCATCATCTCCATATGACTGGAGTGACACTTCCATCTTGACATCACACCCAACACATTACGATTCTCGATATACCCAGAATTGGCGTACACAGAATCGGTTTAAAGCCCTGGACGACCTCAACCAAAGTATATTGATTGTCGTATGTATTAGCGGTGCAAGTCTCAGGTTACGACCAAATACACCTACCCTGATTTCGGACTTCCATAGACACAGTCATACTACCAATGGAATTCCGATGGGGTCTATCCAGAGCGAAGCTGTTTCCCGTACCATCGGTGAAACACAACCTCTTATTACACTTGCATGAGTATCATATACCGAAATATATGAGAACTATGCTGTTGTGCTCTCACAAACGCGCACAAGTGTAATACTAGTCTTTTACGTATTTATCGATGTCCAATCTCGATAATACTCTGAATATGGATATTTAATGATTCTGCCTTCGTGGATTGATACTGTCTCATATCATTCTCAATCCAGGCACTAATCATATGGACCTCTCATCATTTATACATCTAGGTGATCTAATCACAAATGATAAGAGTGCAATCTCCTTTGTCACATAGTTAATTTGTACAACAACACCGTGATCTGTACAAATAGTGACGCTATGGGTCATAATTGTCCAACACTTGGCATGTTGCTAGATGTCAACCTTGGTCATTGAAATCGAACGACCATCTGATCGGAGGATACTTTATGTTCGATTAAATTATCATGATTCATTTCATGTCCAACTTGATGGGAACCCAAAAGGTCACACAAAACAAAGTCGAAATCAATGGTTAACAGTGCACAATACAAATTTAACAGCATATATGATTGCTGTAGGAATTGTTCATAAATGGTTCAATGTGTTTAATTATTGAACATATCATTTATGAGGTTCCATAATGGCTTAGAGATTGGTGAATGACGATAGGGGCACTTTGGGAATTGGAATAAATAAATAAATTAATGTGAATAGTAACATGAATAGTAAAAAAATTTATTTGTTATTTGTTTTGAATTCCAATTCGGCCCAAACTCTTATTAGGGTTTTATAATCTAATTAAACCAATAAATTAAGATCCAATGGCTAAGATTAAATTAGTATTTATCCCACATCGGATTCTTAATTAATTTTGTTGTCTTTGGAGCACATATATAAACCCAAAGAATTCTTTACAAATTTTTACACCAAAACCTTTCATATCTTGGGTTTATATAAGTGAGCAACTCTAAAGTTTAAAGAGTAAGCCCCTGATTTTGAGGATCCTTAAGTCTAATTGACTAGAGGAACCTCGATTTGAAAGTTTTGAGGTATTTTCCTAGGCTAGCACCAAGGGCAAAATACCCGTGCACTCAAGGCGTAGTCTTGCCGTTGAGTTTTGGCTTTGGTGTGTGCACCTTTGGAGCCCACACACTTGGGTGGCTCTTTGGAACGTAGAAGTGCTTGCTGAGTTCGAGGAAAGCTTGTAGATTAGAGGGAGGACTGGATGAGTCTTCGGTTCAAGTAAGTCTTTTTCTTTCTTTATTTTATTAGAGTTCTTATGATAGTTAGCATGTTTAGGTTTATGTTATTTGCATGTTTTATGAGTTTTTATGCTTAGAATATATATATATAGTAACATTCTAGAATTGTAGAATAATCAAAACAAATGGGTCTTGGGCAAATGGATAGCGGCATCATAATTTCTTTTAATTTTGGTTGCGCACTCGCGGCCGCTTCCCAACAAAAGGTACTAAGATAAACAACACATGCAAAAATATATGAAAACATGACTTACTCACTCTCACTAGCAGCTCTACTAAGTTAGCACAAAATCATACGGGAAGTAAACACTCATAAATATGAAAAGAAAATACGTATGCAGAAACTTAAAGCATACACAGACACACAATGAGGTAAAAACAAAAATCAATAAAATTGACTGAAATAGCACTTCAAGCAAGTACAATGATACCCCGTCAGTATTCAGCTATTTATGACATGAGATAATATGCATCACTTTAGATTTTGCTAAATATTACACGTGGGCATATGACATAAACACCCAAGCATAACAAGTACTTAAGTGAACTAGAAGTGCACAACAAATCAAGGCTTAAGACCTTATTTTATGAGCGGGACATAACCACAGAAATCTCATCTCTTAGCAAACCAAGTCCACAAAATAGATGTTCAAATCCAGCCACTAGGACCTGAAATTAAGCAACATTGGTTGCATGCTATATTATTCTCCCCTCAATTATTACGAGTGAAGGGTTTTTGGCCTTATCTTTTGAATTTGGCCCATTGGCTCTTTTTCACTTGAGACTCATGTTTTTTTTCTTTTGACTTTTACAATGGGATAGTAAGGTCATCTAGTCAAAGGTCACACTATTAGTGAATTCAGTATAATAGAGATTAAATTGCTTGTCCAAAAACTCATACATGCGACCAAGCCCTGACAACTATAAATACGTGTATGTGAAGTGCAAGCACAAGATATACAAAGGTTTTTTACCACACACACTTATGCATATAGAGCATCAAGAAAATAAAAGCATATTACACATGCATAAACATATATCCTACATACCAGAGTCACATGCAATAAGCTTTTCATGCTCTAACAAGCCAAGAAAAAAATATTTTTGGTCTTTTTATTTTATTTTTCAGTTTTTAACCCAAAAAAATGTAAAGACTCAAAACGGCTTGTCAATATCCAATGGTACGTGGAGTTATATCCCGAGTGCAGATCATACTACCGTCCATTCGGAATCAGCTATGAAATTTATGTCCGGATTTCCATCCTATATACAAGGAACATATAACAAAAACAAAACAACACACTCACCCATATGCAATAAAAAATAGACGTGAAAAAAAATATAAAAACACACGCACACACAGATGCAATGGGGAAATAAAATGCAACTTCTAAGCAGAGTTACACCGAAGTGCACTCACATCATGCGTATCAAGACATTTAGAAGTAGATGGGAAGTCATATTGCTTCCTCACCCAAACCTTTCTAGGAATCTCTTTCACTTGAGTATTCCCAGTCAACACAACGAGTTTCTCACTAATAATTTGTGTCTGTTTAGCTAGTGCAGAAACTTGAGATACTAGATTTGAGGAATCAAATCTAGGTGACACACTTTTAGGCCTTTTCTTATATTTGTGCATCATAAAACACTTAGGCCTATGTGTCCTACCTTGACATAATGATGGCAAACATGCACAAACCTCGGATGTGAACGAGGTTTACCCACAACACCTCTATATCGAGGTTGGGTCACAAGACGGGGAACATCATGAGGAATCACATGACTGTACTCAACAAGATTCTTGCCTAAGTCATGTTTAAGGGGGACAGACATAGTTCTAGACTATGATGCCTTAACATAATTGGGCTCGACACTAATCTATAATATGTGGTCTAGTTTTTTATTTCCACTAGAAAATGTAGACAATTGGGTTCTAGCATCTTCAAGTTTAGCTTCTAAATTTTTGACTCTTTTAACTAGACCTCTATTACTCTCTTCGAGGTCATCATTCATCACAAGCTTGTGCTCAAACTTAGCTTGAGCCTCATTCTTTTCTAGCTCTACTTCTTTCAATCTCCTATTGACCTCTATATTAGTCTTCTTAATAACTAAGCTCTCATTAAATAATTCGGTGTAGGCTTCCTGAAGACTTTCCTCATCTACAGACTCATCGTGAGAGAATTCTGAATCAGCATCACTAACATTAACCTCTCTCTCACCAGATACACTAGCAGCAAAGGCCATAAAATTTCTCTTATCTTTAGGAGACTCATCAGAAGTATAGCCACCTTATGAATCACTAAGAGAAGCTGACATGGCTTTCTTACCTTTAGCCTTAAGATATGTGGGACACTCAGATCTAATGTACCCATATCCTTCACATTCATGGCACTGGATACCACGGGGTCTACTACTCTTATCCTCTCTAGACTCTCTCCTGCTATGCCTACTCTCTCTACGTCTATCATCAATATCTCTATCATTGCTACGACCATTCTTCTTAAGCTTAAGAAATTTCTTAAACCTCTTTGCAAACATTGTCAAATCATGATCCGTGAGGGTATCATCATCATCACTAGACGGATCATTAGCAACTTCCTTCGTGATCTTCATCGCTATAGTTTTTGGCTTTTTATAACCAGGAAGTTTCTTCTCATAAACCTACAGTTTTCCTACGAGGTCATCTAATTTAAGCTGATCGAGTCATTACTTTCCTCGATGGCAGTAATATTGGGTAGGAACTTATCAGGCAGGGATCTAAAGATCTTCCTAACTATCATACTAGTAGGGATAGTCTCACCTAGGTTAAAGCTTGAGTTAACGACATCGTTAATCTCAGCATAGAACTCATCAAAGGTCTCGTCATTTTTCATCTGGGCGACCTCAAATTTAGTAGCAAGATCCTGGAGTCTATTATTTTTAACAGACAATGTGCCCTCATGCACAGCCTGCAGGATGTCCCAAGCATCCTTGGCTATCTCACACATTGAGATTCTCCTAAATTCAACAGAACAAACAGCACTATATATGGCATTAACTGTCTTGTTGTTCATATTGCTAGCATCAAATTCGTCCTTAGTCCAGGTCAATTTGTCTTTAGGGAAAAAGACCACATCGACTATAACTTCTGGAGGTTTCCACCCGTATTCTACTGTCATCCAGACCCTCTCATCTAAGGACTTAAGGAACGCTCTCATGGGAACCTTTCAATGTAAATATTCAGTGCCATCAAAAAATGGCGGACAATTTAAGGGTTGACTACGATCCATAACAAATTGGTCAAGGATTGAGTTCAGTCTCTGATACCAATTGAAAGTTCGTAATTATCCTAAGGTTCTGACCCTATGCGGAAATTATCACAATATTTTAAGACAAGTCCAAAATATTGTTTCTATGGATTAATGAAATTCACAACCACCAAACTTTATGTCTACGCAATTATAGATCAAAGTAAAATATTCAGGCAATAAATAATAATACAGAAAATAAATATCAACCACAAAAATAAACACAAGTTATTTAGGTGACGAAGTGGAAAACTCGTGCGAGTAAAAAATCACTCCGGGTATCTCGACTACCAGCCCAATCCACTATGTAGAGAAAAACTTACAGTGATGGTAAAAGACTTATGATGGCAACTCCACTGACTCTAATAACTCTATCCTGCAAGAACTCGAAGAACTGCCCGAGCGCGTATCTCATGGTTTTCTTCAGAACCTCTGAAAACTCTGAGCGGATCAACTCTACAAACTCTGAGCGCCGAAACTCCGACTGTCAATCTTCCTCCTAGAAAACTATGAAGGGTTAGGAAGTTAGGTTTGGTTGTGTTGATGGTTTAACAAAGAAAGGTTTCACCAAACATATAGAAGACAAGAGATGCAAGGAGTCTTCAAGGTGAAATCAAGAAGGTTGAAAGCTATCAATGTTTTTGGCTCAAAGAAAAAATGTTTCAACCCTTTTGAAAGTGGCTCAATATTTGTTTATATAAGTAGGGCAAAGGAAAGGGTTTCCTAGTGTTATTTTGGCTTTAAAACATGTCTAAAATATCCTACTTACGTAGGGATGTTCGAACGCAATTCAAACGCAACTCATATGTAAATTTCTGCCCAAACCGTTCGCACGCAACGGCGAACGCCACACGAACGCGGATCGCGGACTGGTTTTCAGGGGCAACTTAAAATACTTATAATTTTCTCGTCCCTTGGCCAAATCATGTGTTCTTTATATGTACGCGATCGTCTTCGAGTCTATTTTCAAATGCAACTGACCGAATGTCAATTGGAATTCTAAATATTCTGGAATATTCAAAAGAGTGAACATCACTCGGATAACTCCATCAGATTTTGCAAAATACTTGTCCAATTGCTACGAGATCTTCAAGACTTATTACAACTCAATTGAACATGTTTAGTTACGGACATTGCCAATAAAAATGGAACAAATAATATCCATTCATATACGCATCCTCTCAATCACGTACTTTTACAATTCATGAAGAGCTAGCTTATACCCATTTCTTATCACACTTAACCTATCTAAACACCATATAGACAAATCGCAAGTATTAATCAATAACGAACTTATTCAAATATTGTATACATACACATGTTTATACGAATTTAGATATCATAATTTATTCCATTTACCGTTACTATATACTCAAATTATACATATATGATCATCATATACATATACGAATAGGTATGCATATGCTTATACATATACATTTACATTTACATCAACATATTCATACCATTACAGGTTCATACACTTACGTACACAAATGCATGCATATGAACATTAAATTCATCAAATATCTCACTTCATAACATAGCAATAATAAAAATTCATACATGTGGTGGTCGATTAACTTAACTATACATAATCTTTATAAAGATGGATACACTTATGCCCACATATATCTGACCCATGTACTTACCATATTTCATAAGCAAAACCAACCAACTCTTCTCAAACTCCATTCCCAAACCACCTCTTAATTATCTGCATCTTATCCTAAATATTTCAATCATCTCTATATCTATTTTGATCATGAATCAACAAATCAAGTACTCATCGCATATGTTACTTATATGGCTTCAAGAGCACTCTTGTTCCAAGTCACATCTGTCAAAATAAAAAGATGATACGCCGTCAGAATCGTGACTTTACATAATTCAAGACTTAATTATGACAAAATTTCGGATTATTTCTGGGAAAATCAGATTAAGTTCGATTTCAGTGATTTCAGTCTCAGATTAATGCTCTCCCAGGATTCTTGGTGACTTCTTGATTTAGGGGTACTCCTTAAATCAAGAACATGAACTAGGAACTATAGTAGAAACTCTATTTTTATACTTTAATAATTAATTTTTTTCCCAAGTGAATGAATAATGAATAACCTAAGGGTTCTATTTATAGAGATGGAGGGATGTCATTGAAGAGATACCTTTAGGCTTATGGATACAATCATTTACCTTTAGGCTTAAGGATACAATCCCTTAAAGGGTTATATCTCTTCAATGCACCCTTACAACTCAAATGGTTATAACCTTTCACTATAAGGGATCTATCCCTTGAATTTGTGACTTTCCTAAAAGCCATATATTAGAAGCATGTCTTTTCACTAAACCATGTATAAATACATTTAATATTAGAAAATTTCTCTACAGTTCGTGGATTAAATTTCCATCCTTACCCTTAGCTCTTGAGGCTAGTCTGCCATCAGACTAATAGAACTGTCATTCTTGATGACCATTATTGCTTATTCTACTCTCTTGTTAAGAAATTCTTCTTTTTATTGTGTTTCGAAGTTGTTAATGCCTGTTACGGCTTATGGTGTTATTTTGAAAATATTCTTTTTTTTGTTATTAAGCATTCTTGCTTCATTTCTCTCCTATAGGATGCCAGATAGCATGAGTCTTTATTCTTACAATCATCGGATTTTCATTCGAGATAAAGAGCGAGAATTACTCCAAACAATCTTCTATCGAACACGTGAATTTATTTGGTTGGGGAATTTACACAAGAGAATTAATCACACGATCAACACAAGAGTTTATATGGTTCGGCTTATTAGTGTAACACCCCGCCAGAGGTAAGATGCAACCAGTAGGAGACAGGATTAACCCATCTCAATAAGCCTCTAAATTACACACAAAAAAAAGACATGATGTATACTAAAACTGGACAACCTAGAACACAGTCCAGCATCAAAACAAAACATGTAATAAGCATCAACATGAAAAAGGATCTTAGGTCCACACACAAGACACATCAAGCTTATACTTAACACATAAGGGCTCCGTGCACACAACATCATATACAAATCAAAACTTTTATTTACAAATTACAAAGCAACGTGCACAACACGACATATATTCCATTTACCGTTACTATATACTCAAATTATACATATATGATCATCATATACATATACGAATAGGTATGCATATGCTTATACATATACATTTACATTTACATCAACATATTCATACCATTAGCTCATACACTTACGTACACAAATGCATGCATATGAACATTAAATTCATCAAATATCTCACTTCATAACATAGCAATAATAAAAATTCATACATGTGGTGGTCGATTAACTTAACTATACATAATCTTTATAAAGATGGATACACTTATGCCCACATATATCTGACCCATGTACTTACCATATTTCATAAGCAAAACCAACCAACTCTTCTCAAACTCCGTTCCCAAACCACCTCTTAACTATCCGCATCTTATCCTAAATATTTCAATCATCTCTATATCTATTTTGATCATGAATCAACAAATCAAGTACTCATCGCATATGTTACTTATCTGGCTTCAAGAGCACTCTTGTTCCAAGTCACATCTGTCAAAATAAAAAGATGATACGCCGTCAGAATCGTGACTTTACATAATTCAAGACTTAATTATGACAAAATTTCGGATTATTTCTGGGAAAATCAGATTAAGTTCGATTTCAGTGATTTCAGTCTCAGATTAATGCTCTCCCAGGATTCTTGGTGACTTCTTGATTTAGGGGTACTCCTTAAATCAAGAACACGAACTAGGAACTATAGTAGAAACTCTATTTTTAGACTTTAACAATTAATTTTTTTCCCAAGTGAATGAATAATGAATAACCTAAGGGTTCTATTTATAGAGATGGAGGGATGTCATTGAAGAGATACCTTTAGGCTTATGGATACAATCATTTACTTTAGGCTTAAGGATACAATCTCTTAAAGGGTTATATCTCTTCAATGCACCCTTACAACTCAAATGGTTATAACCTTTCACTATAAGGGATCTATCCCTTGAATTGTGACTTTCCTAAAAGCCATATATTAGAAGCATGTCTTTTCACTAAACCATGTATAAATACATTTAATATTAGAAAATTTCTCTACAGTTCGTGGATTAAATTTCCATCCTTACCCTTAGTTCTTGAGGCTAGTCTGCCATCAGACTTATAGAACTGTCATTCTTGATGACCATTATTGCTTATTCTTCTCTCTTGTTAAGAAATTCTTCTTTTTATTGTGTTTCGAAGTTTTTAATGCCTGTTACGGCTTATGGTGTTATTTTGAAAATATTCTTTTTTTGTTATTAAGCATTCTTGCTTCATTTCTCTCCTATAGGATGCCAGATAGCAGGAGTCTTTATTCTTACAATCATCGGATTTTCATTCGAGATAAAGAGCGAGAATTACTCCAAACAATCTTCTATCGAACACGTGAATTTATTTGGTTGGGGAATTTACACAAGAGAATTAATCACACGATCAACACAAGAGTTTATATGGTTCGGCTTGTTAGTGTAACACCCCGCCAGAGGTAAGATGCTACCAGTAGGAGACAGGATTAATCCATCTCAATAAGCCTCTAAATTACAAAAAAAAAAAAAAAAAACATGATGTATCCTAAAATTGGACAACCTGGAACACAGTCCAGCATCAAAACCAAACATGTAATAAGCATCAACATGAAAAAGGATCTTAGGTCCACACAAGACACATCAAGCTTATACTTAACACATAAGGGCTCCGTGCACACAACATCATATACAAATCAAAACTTTTATTTACAAATTCAAAGCAACGTGCACAGCACGACATATATTCCATTTACCGTTACTATATACTCAAATTATACATATATGATCATCATATACATATACGAATAGGTATGCATATGCTTATACATATACATTTACATTTACATCAACATATTCATACCATTACATGTTCATACACTTACGTACACAAATACATGCATATGGACATTAAACTCATCAAATATCTCACTTCATAACATAACAATAATAAAAATCCATACATATAGTGGTCGATTAACTTAACTATACATAATCTTTATAAAGATGGATACACTTATGCCCACATATATCTGACCCATGTACTTACCATATTTCGTAAGCAAAACCAACCAACTCTTCTCAAACTTCGTTCCCAAACCACCTCTTAACTATCCTCATCTTATCCTAAATATTTCAATCATCTCTATATTTATTTTGATCATGAATCAACAAATCAAGTACTCATCGCATGGGTTACTTACCTGGCTTCGAGAGCACTCTTATTCCCAGTCACATCTGTCAAAATAGAAAGACGATATGCCGTCAGAATCGTGACTTTACATAATTCAAGACTTAATTATGACAAAATTTCGGATATTTCCGAGAAAATCAGATTAAGTTTGATTTCAATGATTTCAGTTTCATTAATCTTAAAACATCAATACACACTAATACAAGCAACCAGTTAACTTAAATCATTCGTTTACGTCTTTTTGGAAAATTTTCCGAAAAAAATTTCACAAATGCTACGGAGTGGTCCTAAACCCTCCGAACCTACCTGAATTTATCTAAACATTATAATATCATCATATATAACTTATATCTAACATTATATTTAGGAGATCATCAATACACGCGAAGCTTACTTCTATCGGAAACTTGCATAATCTATCTGATCGATCCAATTCATTCCACTTTCAATCGGATTATACCAAATACACATATTCAATATACATATGCTCAACCAATTCAATTTATATCATTACGCTACTCTACGAAGCTACTGAAAACATCGGAATATTTAACAACAAACTTGAAATTAGCGAATTTTCACCGAGAGGTCTTACCGAGATTTCGATGACATATACGGACTCCCAATGATCCCACGAACGTGCTGGAGTTGAGAGAATTTCAATCGGAGCCACTATTCATTTGAAAGTTACTATTCACCATCACTTTCTCTCTTGATTCACGTGCAACCATGTACAGGTTGGAAAAACTGCCACGCTATCTTGTACTACTCTCCAAGGGCTTCAATTTGGCGGGTGGCTCAAGCCGTGAAATGAAACGATGAACCATGATCGAAAAATGGAAAAAACAAATATGTCTCTCTCCCTCTCGCCGCCGATGTCGAAATTTTGGGGTTTCCTCCAGCCACCACAAGACGGAGGGGTGGCCGGAAAACCCCTTTGGGCCGTCTCGTAGGCCGGCAATGGCCAGTTGGCCACTGACGCGACCAGGCCTCTCCAAAATGAATTAGGGACGGGGGTCGAGTGAGGGGTTCTATGCAGTTATGTCATTTTGGCAATTGTTGGAAACTTCAAGGTATTTATAGAAAAATTTTGAAAATTACGTCCTGACCCCGTGAAATTGCTGTTAGGCCCCTGACATAGGACTTTCTCGGAAATTCATATTTTGGAAGCCCTTCTTATGTAAATTTCAAAAAGAGCTCAACATGAAAGTTGTTCGTCTCGGACTAATAGTTCAAGAATCAACTCAATCGGAGTTCGTTTGTTATTTTTATAGCCGAAACAATAAATTTTTTTCGTATAAAAATATATACAGGAATCGCATAATCGGTTCTCGAAACCACTTATTTTCCAACACGACGAAACTTCACTTTAAAAGAAGTTTACACATATGTACCTTTCTTTTTTATAGTTGTTGTTGATATATAAATCCTACTTGGTTCATCTTGCTTTGTTTGTGTTGTATTTGTATTCCTTATTTTATTAACACACGTCATTATTACAGTCAAAGTCATTCTCTTTTTTCTAGTGGAATGAGGATATTGGTTCATCGTCAGGTTGGAAATTTAGTTACAATATATGCGAAAACTTAATATTCCTAATTTTAAATATAAATTTCCAATCCAATATCATATTAATTATCATGCTTTATAATATCAAATATATTATAATAACTACAGCTTAAGACATACAATCTGCCTCCAACAGCATCCACATTAAGTAGAAAATTATGGATTATGGATTTCTAAATTCAAGATTATACATGTGTTTTTTCTGTAGTGCAATATTAGAAAATGACATTTAGGAATCAATAGCAATTTGGCATATAAATAATTTTATTTTTATTAATTAAAAGAAAATTCAAAAACAAAGAAATCAAAATTTCCATTCTCCAAAATTTTGTGAATTATGTAGGAAATTCTCCAAATAGATGTATATTTATATAGTGTTTTATTAGAATACATGTCTCTTGATATGTATCATTTGGATATAAATTGGAGGGATATATCCCTTAAAGTGAACGAACATAACCGTTGAGTTCAAATGGTATATTGGAGGGTTATAACCTTTAGAAGGATTACATCCTTAAACTAAAGGTTCCTTTCAAATGTAATGTAACACCCCGATAATTCTGGTGACTGCTACGCTATAGGTGGCATAATACATGATATAAATCATACTCAACCGTGTATTTACTCATGAAATTACTTTTCGGATATTTGATATACCCTTTGCAGTTCCGATACGAAATTTATTTTTTGTACCATTCCAAACAGCCCTTAGTATTTGGGCCATAACCTTTTCATACGGTCTCCGATTTTTATGAACTTTATATCGTCAAAAGGCTAAGACCGAGACCTACACCTTTCGTGTTGAGTATTTTTCCAAACATAGACCAAAACTAAGTCAAAAAATTATATTTTTGTGACCGTTACTGTAGCATTTCGGGATTTTTCTGGAAATATCACCATGTGTCTTCTAAAATAATAATAAAATTCTGCCCCACTTGTATATAAGGCAGCCCACATTTTTTTGAATCCTAACTACTATTCATTCATCTTCCTCTCAAGCCAAGATGTGAGCAACTCATGAAGGATTCTTCTAATCTTCTTCTTCCTCAAGCAAATTTTGAAGTAACAAGTGATGATTCCAAGATTTCTTTCATACAAGTAAGCTTTTATTCATCTTCCTTATTCTAATCTTGAGTATCAAGCATGATTATTTTACCTCCAAATTCGCACATGGAAGAACCCTAAAATTTATTTTTCATTTTAGCTTTCATTAAGTTGCTAGCATGCATTTGGAGGTTATCATGATAATATTCGCATGAGAGGAAGCATTGATGTGTGTGAATGTGATGGAGGATTATACTAAATTTTGGTTATTTTGGAGATGAATCTAAATGATTAGAGATTCAATAAGATGGATTAGAATTTTATTATGTATTGGAAATGGTCAAGGAATTGAAACCTGAAAAATTGGTTGAATTTGGGTATTTCGCACACCAAGTGTTCGACGAAATGTCCCAATGAATCAAAATAATTATTCGGATAAATTTGACACGAATAAACATATGTAATAGACACTAGGAAATTTGATGAATATGAGTAAGGTGAATAAAATCGAAAGAGCGGCAAAACTCGCAAGTTAGGCAATAAAGTCAATTTACAGGACATCCTGGACAGGTCTTAGTAATGTACTTAAAACTTGGAATTTAGATATCCAATTTACAAACCATAAAATTATAAGTGGACTAGACATGATTTTTTAATAACATATCTGAAAATCAGAATTTTTAGACTTAAGACAGAGTCGCACCAAATTTTTAAACTTGGCCGCACTGTAGTAGTCCACTGGTTCTGTGTTAACAGAACAGAGCATAAAGAAAAAATTATAACTGAGTTCTAGGAATCGAAATCACGATCCATAAAAGCCGACATAAAATAGACACATAAGCAAGTATTTTATTAAAATTTCAGTGACAAATTCAACCCCGATAAAGCGCACCAAATTTTCAAAGTCAGTATTAGTGCACCGAAACTTTTTGGAAAGAGGGCAGAATATAGAGTTTTCTGAAGTAGTTTGTGAGATCCTCGAACGAGCATAGTAAAATTATTAGACCACCCTAAAATATTAGTAACATATAGAGGATGAGTTATCATGAATAGCGAATAAATTTTGTTAAGCAAAGATATAATTCGCAACCTTGGTACTAACGAATTTTGCTAATTCTAGATTATCACCAAGAGATGCGGTTCCGCCACCGTCGCAATACGTCCCCAGCCAGATTCCAAATCAGTGAGTGGATGTTTTATTTTCAAAGTTGTACTTACTTAAATATTTTTGAATTGAGATTTACATTTTAAGCACATATGGCTTTAGCCAAGTTTATTTCAGTTATATTATAAATGAGAAATGTTTTAGAAAGTGATGATTTTAAAAGCATGATTTTGTGATTTTTGCGGGCATGGGGGAAAAACCCACCTCGGATGTTACTTATGGAATTGACGGTTATAAACATATGCACATGTAGAGCATGACTAGGGGGACGACAATATGTAACGCTCCTAGATCCTAGATTCAGGGTTAGGGGGACGGCGATACGTAACGTCTCTAGACCCTAGATTCAGGGTCATCATGATCGCATGGATCAACACATCTGGCTCTAGTTCAATGGCTTGAGGGACGGCGAGACGTAACGCCCCAAGACCACTAGTTTAGGCGTATAAGGGGACGACAAGATGTAATGCCCCCATGTGTCAGGTTTTCTATAGATTTTCAGAGAATGATTTTTAGAGATATGATTTTCATAAATATGATTTTCGGAAATGATAGTTTTATGAAAGAGTTTTCAAGAGAAACAGTTTTATGAGAATTTCAAAAATTTACAAACAAAAAGGATTTCCAGAAAATTTTCACAGAAGCAATTTGTTTTTCAGATAAGAATGGAGCTTTCAGAAAAGCTAGTTTACCTTGATATGATTTCAGTTTTGGAACAATGAATTTTCATAAAGTATTTCAGTTTTCGTTTTAAATTGTCCACTCACTAGGTCATTCAAACAATCTAACCCCTCTCTCCTAGTGTTTCTGTTTTGCATGTTTACCCGGAGGACGAGCTCGAGAGGATGGATACTGATGACAGTCAATAAGGTGTTGAGTCCACCAAGTCGTGTACAGAGTTTCAGCACTGTCAATGTCAGATTAAAGTTACATGTCAGATATTAGATTGTAGAAGTCATTGTAAAGTACTAAAAGTGTGCATGAACAGAGTTGTGAAGTGTAGTATTATTGAGTACACAATTAAGAGTAATAAGTTTCATTTCATGTTTTGAGTTGGGCAGTGGTCCCTATGCATTAGTTTGTATTTGAGATGAGATTGGTAGTTAGTCAGAGGCCTAGGGGATATTTCAACATATTCCCTACTGGAAGCATCTCCAAGGAGGGGGATGTTACATGTAACCCTCCGTGTTTATAAATATATCCCCTTAGGTTCACTTTCATTTTATTCATTCAATTACATTCAATCATTCAAACACTTATATAAAGAGGTTGAGTTTTCATTTTTAAGAAAAGAGTTTCCACTATTGTTCCTAATTTGTGCTGTTGATCCAAATGAATGCCTCTTAATCAAGAAGTCACTAAGAATCCTGCGAGAACGTTAGTCACAAATCTGTAGATCACCAAGGCGAAACTAATAAGTTCTTAAGGAAAGAGACAAACTCGGTTTGGTGTATTTTTTCTTTATTTTACACAAAGTTCACATTTATACGTGTGTCTAAATTCAATTTTGTTTTTATGTTTTTGCATATATATTCATTGGTGTTTCATGATAATGTTTAAGAATTATACATGTTTAAGTGAATATCAACACATAACGACAACAAATTATGGCCAACCTTTAGGGTTATTTATAGACTTTTGATGAGCATTAAAAAGTGCACACTTAATAAAAGAGAAACTAATCATTTTACACTTATAATTTTATTAATCCCCTTAATTTAGCACATTTGTTAAATAATAATTATATTTATGTTTTATTGTGATTTTTATTTATTATGTAGATAAAATACTGCTTCGGAAGCTCAACCGGAAAAATGGATATGAGATCTGAATTCCAAGACCCAGAAAACCAAAAAAAAACGTGACAGCTAGATTCAAATCGGACTTGAAAAATATTCACTGTATTTAGATTGGCGATAAAATGAGCTTATGATGTATTACCCACACATGTATTTTTTTTTATATTATTATTATTATTATTATATTATTATTATTATTATTATTATTATTATATTATATTATTATTATTATTTATTATTATTATTATTATTATTATTTTGGAGGACCCACCAAGATTTTATATATATTATACTGGAGGTCTCACCAAGATTTTATATATATGTATGAATATAATATATATATATATATATATATTATATATATATATATATATATATATATATATTAATATAATAATATATTATTAAAAATAAATAAATAAATAAAAGCAACAATTATTTTCCACCTTTCGGTGGAAAGCAATTGCATGTGCTTGCAAATTGCAAGCATAACTTGCAATTTGCAAGCACTGGGTGCTAAACACCTCATTTCTTCAGCCCAGAAGTCCATAGTTTTCTCTGAAAATTTGTGGAATTCTAGCTCATTTGTGTTTTATTTTTTTAAAGCTTTCTTGTAATTTCTTTTTTTTCAGTAATAAAATTATGAGTGTTTTTATTCAAAACATGAATAGCTAATTTCATCCTGCTGGGGTAAAATGGTGAAACTTTTAATATGAGAATATAAATTAATCTCACTTATATTATAATATATGAATTGTAATCTAAAGATTAAAAGTTAATTTAAATCTGGATTAATTATTGACAAACTTTATTACCGCCTATATGGCTGGTTTTATTTTTTTGTCATAATTGAGTACCTAACTGGACTTGTTATAGACAAATGTTATCACCGCCTTTATGGCTAGTTTTATTTATTTTGGCATAATTAATTCCTTAAAAAATTAACTGGGTAATAATGACAATCTATATATTATAAAAAGTGAGATTTCTAAATTTGAAATATTAAAAGTGGATCATCTAGCCCCCGGTATTTTATTTTATTGTTGCAGTCCAATTTAAAAATTGCCAATCATTTCAAATAATTCAGTCGTTTTATTTTCACTCGAATTATTATTTAATCCTATTAAATCTATTCTATGTGGATCGATCTCGGACTTACTAGGTTATTTTATTTTATTTTTTTTCTTTTTTTGTATTTTCTTTTTTTGTTGTATTTTCTGCATCTCATTTTCATTCTTCTTTGCTTTTATGTAGATCGAAGATGTCCTGATTGATCCTAAATGAATCCTGAACCTAGATATCCCACATACAAACAAACCTTGTACTTAATTCTTCAAGGTTATAGGAGACAGAAAAATCAATTAAAATACAGGTTGTATTTTGCCAAAGAATTTCTTGAACCATCCTCATCTAGAAATTCTTCCATAATTTTTTGTGATAACCTAACTCGAGAGATTAAGACAGCTGAACGATAAATTCAATTGAGATCTGAATTGACAAGAATCAGATGACGTTTTTAGATCTAATAACTACATTTGTATTTTCTTTCTTTGTTTTTCTTTTATTTTGTCATTTATTTTTATTTTTTTCCACTTGTTAATTTTTTTTTTTATAAGTATTGCATTTGTATTTTTAAATTTTAGCATATATTCTGCATTTAGATTGCATGAGACATTGGTCTCGATCATCTAGCAGTAGATTAAATAGAGAGTCTTCATCACCTTCATCGTCAGTCAAAATGGCCAAGAACCAAAATGAAAATTCACCTGCCCGAGTTGAAAATCCAGTTGATCAGGAAGAAAATGAGTCTCAACATGGCGATCTTAATCATCCTATGACACTCATGAATCCCACTAGAACATGATCATTATCTTGCATTGTTTTCCACTCATATGCATCACGTTTCAATTTTAAACCATGTGTCATCCAATTTTTACCCACATTCCATGGTCTAAAATCAGAAAATCCTTATCAGCACTTAATGGAATTTGAAAAGGTATGTAACACTTGCACATACCAAAATTGCAGCATAAATATAATTCGACTCAAGTTTTTTCCCTTTTCTTTAAAGGATAAAGCTAAAATTTGGCTGCAGAACCTTGAGTTAGGATCCATCAGAACATGGGATGATTTACAATAGCAATTTCTGAAAAAATTCTTTCCCTATCACAGGACAAACTTCTTTAAGAGGAGAATCACAACTTTCACTCAAGAGTCGGGGAAACACTTTATCAATGTTGTGAGAGATTTAAAGAGATGTTAAATATTTTTCACATCACGGGTTTAAAACATGGAGGCTGGTTTCCTACTTCTACAAGCGTTTAACACCATAAGATAGACAAGTAGTGGAAATGATGTGTAATGTTGAGTTTAGGGATAAAAATCTTGAAGATGCACTAGATTACCTAGAACACGTAGCAAAGAATGCACAACAATGGGATACAGTTGGAAATTATGAGACACCTGTAAAACCATAGTCATCTGGTAGAGGTATGTTTAACCTTAGGGAAGACCATGACCTTTCTGCTAAATATGCATCTCTAGCTAAAAAAAATTGAGAGATTAGAAATGAAGAAGAGTGATCATGTCAAGTTAATTCAAGAAGTCTTATGTCAAAACTCTAATTCAAATAAACATGCCATGCAAGTTGGCCAAACTTTGCCAGCCCTGCAAGAACGTCTCCATGACCAAGTCAGTTCCATAAACACCTTCAAGAGACCAAATCTAAACTCATACTCCCAAACCTATAATTCTAGTTGGAGAAACCATTAAAACTTCAATTGGAGGAATAATAACCAAGCACAACCATCGCAACAACCTCCCCAGGTATATCAGAATTTCCGAAATTCCCAGAATTATGCACCATATGTCACACCACCTAGGAAAACCCTTGAGGATACCTTGCATGTATTCATTGAAAAACAAGAAGCCATAAATAACCAAAATGTATTGATTGATTTGAAAGATATTGTTGCCAAAATCACATATGCATTGACTATCAATGAGAAATGAAAAATTCTTGCACAACCACAGCCAAATCCCAAGAGTCATCAAAACCTTCATGATGGTAGTTCAGGTAGTCAACACATAGACCAAGTCAAATCTGCTATTACTCTTCACAGTGGTAAGGTCATCCACAAACCTATTCTTGAACCTCGTGAAGTTGAAAATAAATTAGATTCATAGGGTAAAGAATGGGTTGAAGAACTATTACCTATCATTGATGATAATAATTTTTCTCATACACCTCTATTTCGTCAAACATTAAAAACAAAGAAATTGAACCATTTCCCATAGATATATGAAATATTCAAACAAGTGAAGGTCAATATTCCTTTGTTACATGGCATCCAACAGATACCATCTTATATCAATTTCTGAAAGACTTGTGCACCGTTAAAAGAAAATATCAAGTAAGAAAGAAAGTTTTTTAGCTAAACAGGTAAGTTCTATTCTCTCTGCCAATAATATATTAAAATACAAGCTGCTTGTCCAACTATTTCATGTATTATTGGAAATCAAAAAATTGAACGTGCATTGCTTGATCTTGGAGCCATTGTCAATTTACTTCCATTTTCGATTTACCAACAACTTAATATTGGTGAGTTAAAACACATTTCAACTACTATTTACTTATCGATAGATCAGTCATGGTACCGAAAGGAATTATGGAAGACGTGTTGTTACAAATCGATAAATTCATATATCCTGTGGATTTTACTGTCTTGGAAACACAACATGTAGCAGACAATTATAAGCCAATTTATGTAATACTTAATTGTCTATTTTTAACAACAGTAAATGTTTTAATTAATTGCAAGAATGAAATCATAAATTTATCATTTGACAATATAACGTTGGAGCTTAATGTTTTTAACATGTACAAACAACTATACGATGAAGACAGTGAAAATGAGAGCATGGAACTAATTGAACCAATTTTGGAGAAACATATTCAATGGAGTTTATCTGATCCATTGGAAATTTATACTGCTAATTTTCTTGAATCAAATACGCAATTAGATTTGGATATTCCTAATGATTTTTTACTTGATTCTACACATATACTGGAAGACGATGGAGAGAAACAAAATTTAGAGGAATTATGAACACTGGAAGAAGAAAAACATGAGGAACCATCCAAATTGGAGTTAAAGACTTTGCCAGAAGGATTGAAGTATTCATTTTTTGGAGATGAACAAACTTACCATGTGGTAATTTCTTCTTCCCTCACAAGCCATCAAGAAGGTAAGTTGTTAAATGTGTTATGAGAACATAAACTAACAATTGGATGGACTTTAAAAGACATAAAAGGCCTTAATCATTTGATCTACACACACAGAATAAATTTAGAAGATAATGCTTGGACATATCGTCAACCCTTAAGAAGATTGAACCCTCACATGAAAGAAGTGGTAAGAACATAAATCCTTAAACTTCTTGATGTAGGCATTATCTACCATATCTCTGATAGTAAGTGGGTAAGTCGTACACAAGTTGTGCCTAAAAAGTCTGGAATAATTGTCGTAAAAAATGATAAAGGAGAATCATTCCAACTCGAATCCCATCAAGTTGGCGTAGTGCATTGACTATAGAAAACTAAATGACTCCACTAGAAAAGATCATTTTCCATTATTATTTCTCGACCAAATTTCGGAAAGAATAGCAGGACATCCCTACTATTTTTTTCTTGATGGTTACTCAGGTTATTACCAAATTCTCATTGCTTTAGAAGACCAGGAAAAGACCACATTCACATGTCCCTTTGGAACATTTTCATTTAGAAAAATGTCTTTTGGACTTTGTAATGCACCATCAATATTCCAACGATGCATGTTAAGGATATTTAGTGACATGGTTGAACATTGTTTAGAGGTCTTTATGGATGATATAACTGTTTTTGGGAACTCATTTGATAATTACTTGAATAATTTGGAAAATATTTTGAAAAGATGTGAAGAAAAAGAACTGGTATTAAACTGGGAAAAATATCATTTCATGACTAATTCAGGAATTATTTTGAGTCATGTTGTGTCATCTAAATGTATTAAGGTTGACAAGGTAAAAATAGAGATAATCTCTAAATTGCCACCACAAAAAACAGTCAGGGAAATTCGTTCTTTCTTAGGACATGCACGATTTTATAGGAGGTTCATTAAAAATTTTAGTACTATATTCAAACCATTGTGTAACCTCCTATTAAAATATGCAACGTTTGAATGGACTGAAGAATGTCAAAACTCATTTGAAAGGATTATCAGTCTTTTAACTTCTACTCCTATCATGCAATCCATTGATTGGTCTTTACTTTTTGAGCTAATGTGTGATGCCAGTGATTATGCAGTTGGCGCAGTATTAGGACAGAGAAAAGAAGGTAAACCGTATGTAATTTATTAAGCAAGTAGAATTTTAAATAGTGCACAAATGAATTACACTACCACATAAAAAGAACTACTTGCTATAATATTTGCATTGGATAAATTTCGATTATATTAAATTGGTTCTTCAACCGTTGTTTATTCTGACCATACTGTTGTTAGATATTTGATGTCTAAACAGTATGCAAAGCCAAGATTACTACAGTGAATTTTGCTGCTTCAAGAATCCAATCTCACAATCAATGACAAGAAAGGAGCAGAGAATGTGGTTGTTGATCATTTATCGAGACTCACAAATGAGTCATCAATTGACACAACTCCTATCAATGACTTTTTTCCTGGAGATTTTTTATTTTCTATAAATATAATGCCTTGGTATGCTAATATTGTCAATTTTTTTGCAACAGGAAAAATACCTTCATATTGGGCCATCAAGATAAGAAGAAAGTTTTGACCGAAGTCAAAAGTTTCTACTGGGACGATCCATATCTGTTCAAGTATTACTCTGATCAAATTTTCCGACAATGCATATCGGACAATGAGATAAGTGGTGTTATCCAGTTTTGTCATTAAGAATCATGTGGAGGTCACTTCTCATCTAAGAAAACCGCTATAAAAATCTTACAGTGTGGATTTTATTGGCCCACCATTTTTAAATATACATATACTTTGTGTAAAACTTCTGAAAATTGTTAAAAGTTTGGATTTATTTCAAAAAGAAACATGATGCCTTAAATCTCATCTGTTTCATTGAAATCTTTGATTATTGGGAATAGATTTCATGGGTCCATTTCCACCGACATTTGGATTTTTATAGATTTTAGTTGCAGTCGATTATGTCTCAAAATGGGTTGAGGTGATTCCCTGTCGAAACAATGATCACAAAACTGTGATTAATTTTTAAGAGAAAATATTATAAGTCGATTTGGAATCCGTCGGGACACTATAAGTTATGGAGGTAAAAACTTGTGTAATAGGCCTTTTGAGTCCTTAATGAAAAAGTATGGAGTTACACATAAAGTATCCACCTCCTATAACCCTCAGACAAACGGTCAAGTTGAACTAGCAAATAGGAAAATCAAACAAATTTTGGAAAAAATGATCAACCCAAACCGTAAAAATTGGTCTCTTCGACTGACTGATGTACTTTGTGCATACTAGACAGCTTTCAAAACCTCTTTGGGAATGTCTCCCTATCGACTAGTTTATGGAAAACCTTGCCATTTGCCTATAGAACTTGAGCATAAAGCATATTGGGCTATTAAAGCATTCAATTCAAACCTTGAAAGTACCAATTATGAACATAAACTACAATTAAATAAACTTGAAGTGTTAAAACTGTAATTAAATGAACTTGAAGTGTTAAGGAATGATTCATATGAGAATGCGAAAATTCTTAAAGCTGAAACTAAGGCATTTTATGATAGTCGAATTCACGAAAAATATTTAAAATTGGTCAAACACTTTTACTTTATAATTATCGTCTTCATTTATTTCCTGGAAAATTGAAATCCAAATGGAGTGGCCCATTTATTGTGAACCGTGTTTACCCATATGAAGCTGTTGACATTCAGAATCCTATGGATGATGATGTATTTAAAGTGAATAGACAGCATCTGAAACCATTTTTGGAGTGTACAAATTTTCAAGAATCTTTTTCCCTTTCAAACCAAGTGTATTGTGATTGTATAAGCTGTTATTTTCTTTTCTTTTTGTTTCTTTTGTATTTGTCTAATTTCTATTTTTTCTTGATTTTTGCAACATATTTTTTCTTTTCTCTTTTTGTGAGAGTCTTGCACCCCGGTTAAACAGCGAATAACGGTACTCTGTGACTCTTAGTCGGTTCTTTCAATTTCCTAAAATTACTGATACCCTATAATCAAGGCATGGAAGAATCTCTCGCAAAACTCCACAAATATTTTCCTTCTCTCCACCAAAATGCTCTGATGAAAATTTACAAAGCACGCACCGAAAGAATGACGCTTCTTATGATCCATAGTATTCATAGTGATATTCGTTGGGTAATTGAAGCAATCGTTTGGCAGGTGAGTCATCTGACTCTTTCATTTCTTACATGTCTGGTTTTGGGAAATGCACATATGCTAAGAAACGAATAGATAAACAATTAGGTGTTTGTTATAAATATACACGCTGAACGTGCAACACTCGTTGTCGTTCTTTAGGAATGGTGTCTGACAATCGCGAAGATAAAATTCAATTCATTAAAGATGGCTTGAATAAGGAGTCTTTAAATGATATATCACTGACTCTTGAGATACATCCTAGTAGACATGCTCATCGATCGAGTGATTTCGTAATTTGTATACACAATTTCAAAAAGAAAGACAACAATACAGTCTTGAGAAACTGACCTTGTTTGCCAATTTATAAGAAAATTGGATGGGAAGCATATCTTTGACCTATAGAGGGCGTTCAAGTCATTACTGGACATAAAACCAGAGGAAGATGTGAGCCACAATCACAACTACCAGTATATATTGTTTCAATTTATTGCTTTAATTTCCTTTACTTTAAATTACTATTTTGATTTACTTTAAATTACTATTTTGATTTACTTTAATTTACTTTAATTTACTATTTTTATTTCCTTTACTTCTGCCGACAGTATCTAAACTTTTTGACTTTCACAATCTATTTTATTGTTCGTCTGACAATTGCCATTTTGCAAGTACTAGTGTATTTGTTACTCACCATTTTTCATAACCATAAATTCAGCTCGTCATTTCTCTCTTCAACACATCCAGATAAAAGAGAGAGAAAATATGGAGAAAATTTTAAGACGAAGAGTTACTAATATTTGTGTCTTTTATGGAACTAGCTCTTGAACTAAATTAGAATTTGTTGAGGTTGCAAAAGATTTGGGTAGAGTTATGGTAGAAAGAAACATTCACTTAGTATATGGCGGTGGCAGTCTTGAATTGTGGGGTGTGTTTCAAAGGCCGTGTAAGAATATAGCAATCAAGTTTTGTGGATCATTCCAAAACCTTTGGTAGACGAAAACCTCATCGAAAAATCAAAAATAGAAGAATGCATTGTCTCAGAGTCTGTCTGAAAGACTTGCTGAAATGATTAATCATGCTGACACTTTTATTGTTTTATCAGGTGGGCTAAGCACGTTGGAGGAAATATTCACAGTTGCGTCATGGGTTAACTAGAACATTCACCGAAAACACATTGGACTAATTAATGTTAATCATTTTTTCGATTTTCTTTTTGTATTTCTTGAGGATCCCAAAATACTTGAGTTCATTTTGAAACCGGTAAAAGATATCGTCTTAACTACAAGAAACGTTGATGAATTAATTGACCAACTCTTAGCTTATGAACAAAAAATCCATCCAATTCTTTCCAAGCTGGACTGGTCTGATAACGATCGTGACAAAAAGCGTAGAGTGAACTTGAATCTTAATCTGCAACTTTCTTTATTTTAAATAGTCGTAGATTCAATTGTCAATTCCACACTAACCAAGTGACGTCTTATAAACTCTACTGCTTCTTATTCAGACATCAGGGACAATGTCTCAATTTCGTTGGGGGAGGGAATAGTTGACTAGATAGTTTTCGTTTTCATGTTGTGATTTTCTTTCAAAAATCAAAAAAAAATTATTTTTGTTTTTGTGTTGTTTTATAAAAAAAAAATTATTATGTTATTTTTGCTTTGTTGTTATTTTGTGTAAAAAAAATTATTTTGTGTTGATTTTCTTTTATGTTTTAAAAAAAAACTACACACAAACTAACAACAAATTTTTGACTAATCAAGTGGAATTGTTGTTCAGAGATGGCAGTGTAAGGAGTTTTCGCTCCTGAGATGCATCTCAATGTTTAATAACAAGCTATTTTTTTTTCCTTTCTTTTTAAAACATTTAAATTTGTGAATTCTCCATATGCTCATTTGACAAGTATTATCAACAAACACGGTAACATATGATCACGCGTTGTAATTGAAAATTTTGTAATATTCAGTTCTCTAATTTAATTGGAGTTAGCCTAAAGGCAGTGAAATTTGTATTTTTATTCAAAAAAAAAATAACCATGATTTTACTTAGTAACTGGACATCTTGCCTCAGCAAGCATAGATTGTTCACGTAAAACGTTAGACCTTGAGTTAGTTTAAAAAAATGATAATAATAGAGTTTTTACTTAGTAATCGGACATCTTACCTCAGTAAGCAGTGATTATTCACGTAAAACGATAAAGCTTGAGTTGGTAAAAAAACGTGTGTGAATAAGTTCGATTTTGTAGCCTCTCTAATTCGATCAATTAAGTATGTATGAGTGTTTTAACACTTAGTGCCCTAAAGCCAAATGGTCTAGGAGTCACTGGCCGAAAGCTCGTTACATGGGTTAAATAGAAAGCTTAAGGAAATCATACACCTCTTCTTTTTAACATCTGAGATCCGAGCAATTAAGTCTGTAGGAGTGTCTTAACACCTAGTGCCCTAAAGTCAACTAGTTTGGGATTCAGGCCCAAAGCTCGTTACAATGATTGAAGATGTATTATTTTTTTTTTTAAAAAAAAACAACTATTTTTGCATTTATAAATAAATTCTCATTGACAAAATGTGTGAACTCTAATATAATTGTAGGACAAAAATATTACTCTCTTTTTAACAAGACTTGTGAATATTGTGGGCACAATGAATTGATTGATACCTTATTTATGTGTGTATGGAAGAATGGTAAAAAGTACAAGAGAATTTACATATTTGATTATTTAGAAAGAAATAAAACAATTATTAACTTTGTTGACGGCGGATTTTGGTCTCAGGGTAATATTGGAATATCACTCCCGAAGAAATCCTCCCTCAATAGTGAATTTGTTTGGTTATGGGGGACCAAAGGCAAACTTAGCGAAAGTCAGATAAACACACCAATCAACAAGGAGATTTAACGTGGTTCGGTGGATTTGGATCCGACTTACGTCCACGGACAAAAAAGATGGTACTTTTATTACTCAAATATGCTTCTCGGGTCTCTTCTTTGTTTTTACAAATCAGAGTTTGATGATTCTGATCACTAATTTTGTTGATGATGCCTCTTACACATACTATGCCCTCCTATTTATAATAACACAGAAATCAGACTCCTATTTGCACAAGAAATCCTAGTTGATCTTTAGTCTTCTTTCCTTGTAAGGATTCTTAGTCCGATTCTCCCTTCTCTTTTCTTATTCCTTTTCGGATTCTGACTTCATTTCCTTGTGAGAGTAGGATAATCAGTTTTACCTTATCCGCAAGAATAGGGTGTCGTCATCTTGAACACGACTCGCCGTCTGGTCGGTCTTCATGAGGTCGGTCATTACAATCTTTTATTCTGAGAGTGTTTCTGCCGACCTTATAGTGCTCAGTCATCCGAACCAAAGTGGTCGGTCTTCACATGTTATGGTCGGGTCGGCTATATGATCTCAACCAGTCAGGGAATTACCCTTCTGTCCTCGTCGTGCTGTCTTAAATGTTATAGTGCCTGAAAACACCATCAACATCTGTCCCCTAGTTCTCGGTTCCAACAAGTGTGCAAGTTGGTGCCGGGAACTACATAAAGATGGTGTTTCTGTTTTGCTCCGTTGGAGGTCGGTCCGGGGTCGAGAAATGCTTTTTTTTGCCTCTTTTCAAGCGCTTTGTCTTGAGACACGCAACAGTCACGTCCGCTTAAATGCCCATCAAATCATCTTTAGGGTTTCTTCTAAGTTCGACACCTGTCAAACATCCGCCGGGTTCCCTCCAAAAAGGAAATGAATCGACCGTATGGAGGCGTCTTCACAGTGGGCTGATCTCAGCCGTCTGTTTAAACTTGGGAGACCTCTTTTGTAGTCGACACCTGGCGTTCATCCGGGCTTTTCCCTTAGATCCAAAGGTCACGAGCGTTTTTGCCATGACTATAAGAAGGCGAGGCTTTACACTGTTCCATCTTTTTCGGCAATTTTTCCTTCTTTTCTGAAAACCTCTCCGTGATTCGCCCAACTCCGTGCTCTCGAAGCTCAACCGTGGTCTTTTTTCTTTTTCTTTGCTGCGAACATAAGAGACGGGCACAACCGTACTGCACAACCTCCTGCTTTTTCCGAGAAGAACAAGTAAGTCCTCTGAACGACCTCTTCCTTTTTTGTGTTTTATGAATCTGTGTTTTGCTAGGGAAAGATTTATGGTTTGCTGGGTTCTGCTTTAGGGCACTTTTAGAGACCACTTGTTTTAGCTAACATGGAGACCGTGAGTAGTTTCTTTTAGCTATAGACTGACTTCCCCTTCTTTCTTTGTTTCTCTGGGTGTCAGGGATGTCTGACAACAGTTCCTCCCCTGAAAAGCCTGCTAAAATCTCAACTCCCCCTGCTGAGGAGCTCTCCTCGGGCTCGGGGGCACCTAGTGTAGAAGACCTTGACACTACTCCTACTCCCTCTGAGATCGAACAAGACTCCTACCATCATAGGGTTCCTCGGAAGGACCCAAAGCCCGGTGAACTTGGATCGTCGGCTCTGGATATGAACCGTCCCTCCAAAATAACTGAGGATGATCTGGCGCTGTTGCGGCAACGATATGACATCCCAATAGATATTGCCCTTGAAGTCTCTGGCCCGATGGATCGTGCTAGTCAACCTGATGAGGGCTCGGTGGCACTTCTTCCTGCTTTTTTTGAGTGTGGGCTACGGCTGCCGATGCAACGTTATTTTGCTTGGATGCTGGCCGAGATGGAGATTGCCCCTTGTCAATTGAGCTTAAATAGTTGGAGGATTCTGGCCGGCATATATGTGGTTTGGCACCGGGCAGGTTTAGGTGTACCTTGTTTGGAAGAGGTGAAGAGGTTATATCGTTTGAAGTCTAACCCAAAGACTCACTACGGTTGGTATTACCTCTCAGCTTATGATAGTTCGTCCAACCTTGTCCAGAAACTTCCCGACTCTAACAAGAATTTCAAGGATCTTTGGTTCTGGGCTACTGGGGATTGGGGTCGGGTCCTGAGATCGTTTGAGGAGGATGTCTCGGTTCCGGATATCTTCAGGGCGGGAGGTTAGGAGTTTAATACCCCTCTCTTTTTTTTTATTCCTGTTCTTAGTTTCTTAGGTCTCTAACTTCTTTGGTTCCTCCCAGCTTGTTGGCGAGATGCTCCCAAGGTTTCTCGTCAGGTTCGGAGGCGGGTACATTGGGCTCGTCGGTATGCCGCTCACTGGAGGGAATTGGTTAATGATGCGGCCTTTGTTGATTCGGGCCTTACTCGGACCGTCCCTCCGGAGGTCTCGGGTCGGATAGGTTGCTGGCTGCTTTGATGAATTTCCCCGTTTGTTTATCATGTTTTTGATGTCTTTGTTATATGCTCGGGTCCTGATTTCCTTTTCTTCCTTTTTTGTAGGTATGTCGAAGAGGCCAAAGTTTCTTGAGAAGTTGGCTGGTACTATGAAGAAGGTCGGTCATGCGGAAACTGGAACTTCCCGGGCACAACATGATCTTGCTGGGGCTGTTAGGGCGTCTCAAGTGAGAGTTCAGCCGGATGCTCGGGGTCTATCTTCTCCTGGTGCGCAGTCGTCAGGATCTGCTCGTCTTGTTAGTCCGCAGTAGCCTTTGAGGAAAAGGAGGCGTCAATTTGGGGCCGAGGAGGCTGAGTTGGAGGAGGAGGAGCCTGTCCCGGGCAAGAAGAAAGATGTCCGTCGGGGGAAAAAATCTTCCGAGGGTTCTACTAAGAAGCGGAAAGGTTCCGTGATCCTCGGGGTGGATGACTTGGGAGAGAGCATCCGGGAAGCTACCTCGCATCTAGTACCGGCTTTTAATGAATTGGCCGAGGTCATTCCCCCGGGGGAGGTCTCGAGATATGAGGATATCTCTCCCGAAGCTGTATTGACCGAGATGAGCTCTCAAATGGCAAAGGTAGTTTTATTCTTCTTTTTTCTGATTCCGGTTCTCGGTTTTCTTATTCTCATATCTTGACTTTCTTTTGTTTTCGTGCAGGCTACTTACCTCATGGTGAAGAATAAGGACCTCCTTTTGAGCCTATTTTCTGAGGGTGGTCAGGCCCAGAGACTTCAGAATCGCCTTACAGAATTGGAGGCTAGATTGGCTGATCGGGAGGAGGTGATAAAGAACCTTGAGTCGACTGCTATTGAGAACTTCAAAACAAACAAAACTCTCAAGGCTGCTGCCGCGTTGTAGCGAAAACTTGCCGACAATGCTCGGGAGGATTTGAAAACTGCCCAATCTGAGATCGGCGTTTTGAAGGCGAAGGTGGCCAGTGTTGAAACCAAATTGAAGGCCAATGAAGAACAAATGGCGCGGGCCCGGGATGACCTCGAGAGGAAAGAAACCGAGCTTGGGGAGAGAGAGGCCGATCTCGAGGCCGAGAAGGAGGCCATCCGCCTTGAGGGGGTCGGTGATTGTGCTGATCTGATACCGATGGTGCTGTCAAGTCTGAACATGGACCCTATTTATGCGGCCATCAGTTTTTGCAAGGGGGATATTTCTGAGGAGGAGTTTCGGAAATGGCTCCCTCCTCCTTCCGAGGAGGTGATGGATCCTGACCCGATCTCGGTGGTTCCGGATTTCGGGGCTCCCCAAGAAGAACGACCTGATGTTCCAGCCCCCGGCGAGGACTGTCTTGAGATCCCTCCTCCCGTCCCTGAAGTAGAGGTCTCTCATGCTGCCGAGGATGAAGCAGTTGTTCCTCCTCCTGAGATTGAGCCAGTCCTCCCGCCATCTGAGCCAGTTGAGGAAGAAATTCATGCCCCTGTGCGGGCTGAATGAGAAAGGGTAACCCGACCGGGGCCCTGTGTACACTTTACTTTTTGTAATAACATTAAGCTGTATATGCACATCTATATATATATATTTTCATGTGTCCTTATCTTTTTCTCCTTTTTCTCTATGCTTCCTGTTTTTTCGAACTCTTTGAGACCCTTCAGAGGTCAATATGAGCCGGAGGGGCATATCCTGACCCCGAACTGAGTGAGGCACTTGGACCCGGGGAAATGTTACGTCCCCAGTCCAAAGAGCTGACTCGGTGGGACGTACCCCGACCCCGAGCTGAGTGAAAGACTTGGGTTCTGGGGGAATGTTACCTCCCCAAACCTAAAGGAGCTTGACTCGGTGGGACGTAACCCGACCCCGAGCTGAGTGAAAGACTTGGGTTCTGGGGGAATGTTACCTCCCCAAACCTAAAGGAGCTTGACTCGGTGGGACGTAACCCGACCCCGAGCTGAGTGAAAGACTTGGGTTCTGGGGGAATGTTACCTCCCCAAACCTAAAGGAGCTTGACTCGGTGGGACGTAACCCGACCCCGAGCTGAATAACCAAGTGGCCTCGGCGGAACAAAATCCAGCCCCGAGCCGACTAATCAAATGGCCTCGGCGGAACAAAATCCGGCCCCGAGCCGACTAACCCCTGGGACTTCCACAGAAGGGAAATGAATCAACCTTCGAAGCCTTACCGAATCTGGCACGGGCGTCCCCCTACCAGACCGGCGGAAAATGAAAACAAGTTTCTGGAAAATAAAAGGCGGGGGTGACTTAGCACCTATCCCAAAATAAAAAACGTCTTTTGCAAAAAAAAAAAAACAACATGGATGTCTCAAAGCAGCGTCCTGCCCGAGGTCTCCAAAACACAATTCTGAATCTTTCAATTCAGTGTCCTGGCGAACCAGGATTCGGATCAGAAGAGCGTTTGAATGGTAAGGGCACATCATCTACACGTTGGTTCACTGGGGAGCCTGTGTATTGTATGAGGGTTCCTCCTTACCACGCTGGAGCAGGCACACGCCACAGGGGCATAACGCATCCCTGTGCTGTGTCTCCCACAGATCCGGATGATGAATGGATCAAAGAGTGTCCGGGATACTAAGGGTATATTCCTCCTTAGGTCCGGTGTCACTGGAGCTAGCAATCGTCACGGGGGTGTCATCATCCCCCGTGCTATGCTTTCCCACGGATCCATTACATCGGGTAGGTGAGTATCAGATGAGTGTTCGACACATTAAGGGCATGTTCCTCCTTATGTTCGGTAACACTGGAGTAAGCAATCGTCACGGGGGTATCATCCCTCCCTGTGCTATGCTTCTCACGGATCTTATGCATCGAGTATGCCCCTGAGGACCCGAGCCAAGAGAGATACTTGGTTATGGGGGAATGTTCCGTCCCCAGCCAATGAGTATGACTCGGTGGGACGTAACCCGACCTCGAGCCGAAAACGGCCTCGGAGGAACGAAATCCAGCCCCGAGCCGACTAATGAAGAGGCCTCGGCGGAACGTAATCCAGCCCCGAGCCGACTAATGAAGAGGCCTCGACGGAACGTAATCCAGCCCCGAGCCGATTGAAACATTAAGGGTATGTTCCTCCTTATGTTGTGCTTCTCAAAGATCTATGCTCTCTGTGCCCCTTTTTGTATGGAGTTGGATGATTCTGGTGTGACTCTGTGTATTTTTGTGGTGGTATCTGTGGTCGGACGGTTGCGAATTTTGTGTTTTTCAGCTTTGGATCGTTGTCGTGAGCATGTCCCCGAGTTTTTTTTTTTGAATATGGTTTTTATTTGAGAGTGCTTGGAAAAAAGAAAAGTTTTTTTTTTTTATTCATGCTCGGGGACATACTGCCCTCTTTACAACTCTCTGTGGGTTATTCTGAGAGAGGCTTTATGTATTTGGATCCATTTCCTTTTTGCTGTAAACAGATAGGAGGAAGGGAAAGTTTACTGGAAGTATTTCCTCAACATCTCAGTGTTCCAAGGCTTTTTTAATCTTGTGCCGTCCAGTCGCTCTAGGATGTACACTCCCGGTTCACCACTTTTACCACCTTGTAGGGCCCTTCCCATTTGGCGCCCAGGGAACCCTCCTCTGGATTCGAGTATTTAGGGTGACCTTTCTTAGCACTAGGTCGCCTAGGATGAAGGTGCGTGTCCGAATTCTTTTATTGTAGAAACGGGCCATCCTTTGTTGGTAGACTTGCCGTTTTCATGGCCGATCTCTCTCTCTTTTCTTCGATCAGGTCGAGGTGGTTTCTGATAAGTCCTTCGTTCTGTTTACTCTCTCGTGTGCTGAACCCTATGGGAGGCTACTCCGATCTCTGCCGGGATGATAGCTTCATATCTGTATGCTAAGGAGAACGGGGTTTCTCCCGTGGAGTCTTTATAGGTTTTCCGGTGCGCCCATAGTACCTCTGGTAGTTCCTCGACCCATAGGCCTTTGCTGGATCCAAGCCGAGCTTTGAGGTTGGCCTTGATGGCCTTGTTCGTCGCCTCGACTTGGCCGTTTGATTTGGGATGGGCTGGTGTGGCAAATCTTAGGGCAATCTGGAGGTCCTCGCAGAGTTTCGAAAAACTTTTGCTGTCAAATTACTTCCCGTTGTCGTGATGATGGCTCGGGGAATCCCGAACCGGCAGACGATATTTTTCCTCAGGAATTCAGTGGCTCTTTTCTCCGTTATGGTGGATAATGGCTCTGCCTCCACCCATTTGGTGAAATAGTCTATGGCCATGATGCAATACTACTTCGCATGTCCTTTCCCTTGTGGCATTGGTCCAATGATGTCCAGTCCCCACTAGGCGAACGGCCAGGGACTGAGTAGTGTGGTCAACTGTTCTGCTGGTTGGTGGTGGAGGTTTGCGTTTTTCTGACATCCTTCGCACCTGCGGGCCACTTCTATGCCGTCCTGGTGCATGGTCGGCCAGTAAAAACCTTGTCTTAAGGCTTTGAAAGCAATTGAGCGACCTCCGGCGTGGCTTCCGCAGATGCCCGTATGTATCTCTCTGAGCACATAATTTGCCTCTTCTTCGGCAAGACATCTTAAGAGGGGGACTGAGTAACCCCGTCGGTAAAGTACCCCGTCAATTAGGGAGAATTTGGTGCTTTTGTACCTTAACTTTCTGGCCTCTGTTTTGTCCTCTGGTGTTTCTCCCGTTTCCAAGTATTTTCTGATGGGTTGCATCCATGATGCTTGGCTTTCTTTATCTAAACTTCCATTTTAGATTCTCCCACGCTTTTTTCCCGGATGTAAATCAAGGGGATTATCCTGGGGTGTTCGGCTTTTGTTGAAGAGGCGAGCCGTGCCAGGGAGTCTGCCTTACAATTGTCTTCTCGGGGGATTTGTTCGAAGCTTACATCTCCCATCTTCCCTGTTAGCTTTCGTACTTCGGTCAGGTAGGCCATCATACCAGGCTATTTTGCTTGAAATGCTCCTTTCAGTTGCTGAACGGCTAACTGCGAGTCACTCCTTACTACCACATTTTGGATCCCTAGCACCGTGCATAGTCTCAAACCACCCAGTATTGCTTCATACTCTGCTTCATTGTTGGTTGCTATGAAAGCGAATTTCAGGGCGAGTAGGATTTCTTCTCCTTTGTCGCTTTTTAGGATGACTCCCGCCCCATTGCCTTGTGTGCTGGCCGAACCGTCTACGGACATTTCCCATTTGTCCTCGTCTATAGCCAGGGTCTGGGGGTCGGTACATTCGGCGACAAAATCTGCCAAGGCTTGTCCCTTTACTGCTGCTCTTGGGAGATAGGCGATGTCATGTTCACTTAGTTCTACCGACCACTTTACTAATCTGCCGGAAACCTCTTGCCGCTGCAGAATTTGTTTTAGGGGGTGGCCGGTGTATACCCTGATAGGATGGGCCTGGAAGTAAGGCCGTAATTTTCGAGCTGTCGTAACTAGTGAAAGGGCGACAAGTTCGTGTACTGGATACCGGGTTTCAGCGTCTAAGAGGGCTTTGCTGATATAGTAGACAGGCTTTGGATCTTGTCGGTTTCCTGTATCAGTACTGAACTCATTGCTCGGTCCGAAACAGCCAGATATAGGTATAATGTTTCACCTGGGAGTGGTTTAGCCAGGAGTGGGGGCTGCACCAGATACTGTTTCAACTGCTGGAAGGCTTCTTCGCACTCTGTCGTCCAGTCGACATCCTTTTTTGCTTTTTGGATTACTTTGAAGAAAGGGTGGCATTTGTCAGTTGCTCGTGATATGAACCGGTTGAGCGCGGCCACTCTACGGTCAGACTATGTACTTCTTTTACTGTTTTGGGAGACTTTAGGGCCAGTATTGCCTGGATCTTCTGTGGGTTTGCTTCAATTCCTCGGGCACTTACCATGTAGCCTAAAAACTTCCTTGAAGCTACCCCGAAGGTACATTTTTCCGGATTGAGCTTCAGGTTGTGTTTTCTTAGAAGCTCGAAGGTCCTTTTTAGGTCGTCCATGTGGTTGTTTGGTTCTTTTGACATTGTTATCATGTCATCGACATAAACCAGCATTGTAATGCCGATGAGTGGTTTGAAAACCTTGTTTACCAACCTTTGGAAAGTTGCCCCAGCGTTTTTTAGCCCGAATGGCATCACTTTATAGCAGTAAAGCCCCTGATCTGTGATGAAGGTTGTCTTATCTTCGTCTGTCGGGCACATTTTGACCTGGTTGTATCCGGAGAAAGCATCCATGAAGCTCAATAAGCCTTGACAGGCCGTGGTGTCTACTAGCTGGTCTATGTTCGGCAAAGGAAAGCTGTCCTTTGGGCACGCCTTGTTTAAGTCGGTGAAATCGACACACATTCGCCATTTGTCATTGTTCTTTCTGACCAATACCTCGTTTGATACCCAATCCGGGTACCTTGCTTCCCTGATGAGACCCGCCTTTAGTAACTTCTCGACCTCGACTGCTATTACTTTACTCCTCTCCTGATTGAAGTTCCTTCTCTTTTGCCTGACCGGCTTGCGAGATGAGTCTATTGCTAGGCGGTGATTGATGAATTTCGGGTCGATCCCCGGCATGTCATTGTATCCCCAGGCAAAGACGTCCGGGTATCCCTTCAGGCATTCTAGAAGATCTTGTCGTATGGACTCGCTCAGGCCTCCCCCTATCTTTATACTTTTTCCTGTCCCGTAAAGTTCTATCTCCTCGGTTTCCTCAGCTGCAGCGAGTCGGGCATTTTTGTTTGGCCAGGCGCCTGGGCTTCTATCTTCTTCTTCTTCTCCCTGATTCCTTTGTCGTTTTCGGTTGTCTTCTGTGATGCAGAGAGTTTCTCGTGAGAGAGTTGCGAATCAGCTGCGAGCTTTTTTCTGGCTTCCGCACACAATTCCAATCCCCTCCCGAGTGGGGAATTTCAGTTTCAGGTGGTAGCAGGACATCGCGGCTTTTGTTTTCATCATGAAGGGTCGCCCGACGATGGCCTGGTAACTGCTCATGCAGTCTACTACAGTGAAGTCTGTCATGATCGTCCGGGTCCGAGGATGTGTCCCGACAGTTATTGCCAATTGTATTCTTCCTAGTGGGATGATGGTTGATCCTCTGAAACCGTATAAGGGAGTGCTATCGTTGGTCAGGGTTGCATATTCTACCCCTAGGTCGTCCAGTGCTTCTATGGAAATTATGTCAACCGCGCTCCCGGGGTCCACTAGGATTATGTCTACCTCCGACCCGCTGATGACTGCCTTGATTATCAATGCATCGTCATGAGGGAAACTTACTCCTCGGGTATCATCATCAGTGAACATTATTGGTACCGACCGGCCTCCCTTTAGCCCTGTGACCTGCTCTGTTTCTAAGACATCTGGTCATCGGGTTCTGCTGTAATCTTTCCTTGACCGGTTAGAGTTTTCGGCCAGTGTTCTTCCTCCTGCGATGATATTGATTTGGCGACCACGTGCTCTTTGTCTGGCTGTCATGACCTCGTGGTCAATGTATTTGTTAGATACCCGTTTCGTGCTAGATCTTCCATTTGTTCTCGCAGATCTTTACATCCGTCAGTTGCATGTCCTTTGGAGTTGTGGTGTACACAATAAGCCTTTTGGTTTCTTTTGTCCGGGGGGAATCTCCTTTGGTCGGGTTCCACTAAGAGGCATTTCCCCTGGATCTCCATGACAATTTGTCCCAGTGGTTTCTTTAAGGGAATGTATGCATCTTCCCCGACCACATGGTTTACTTGGATCGGCGCCCTTCTCTCTTGATTGTCCCGGTGCAGTGGCTTGAATTCTTTGTGCTTTGGGGGTGGTCTTCTGGATTCTCTTTCTGTTCGGCGGGGGGCACCCTCCCTTGCGGTTCTTTCTCTGATGGTGTTCCCTTTTCGGGATACTTTCTCTTCGTTCTCTAACAAAACGAATTTTCGGGCCACCTCCAGAGCGGTGGCGTAGTCCGGGGTGTCTTGGATCCTTAGATGGGTCCATAGCCTTCCGACCCTCAAGGCTCCCTTCAAGCTTTCCAGGGCCTCGGGGGATTCATACCCTCCGACTTCGAGTACCATATTATGGTATCTTTCAATAAATATCTTCAGAGGTTCATCGTCTCCTTGTTTCATAAGCCTTAGTTCTCCAATTGTCTTTCTGGGGACACAAGCTCCTTTGAAATGTCGTATGAATGACTTTCTCAGTTGTGCGAAGCTGCTGATGCTCCTTAGGGCTAGGCTTCTATACCATAGAATGGTCGGTCCGGCCAGAGTTAGGGGGAACACTTTGCAGATGGCGTCCCCTGTTACCCCTTGCACCTCCATTAGTAGGACGAAACCTTCAATGTGGGTTTTGGGATCGGTATGGCCCTTGTATGGTGTCATGGTCGGCATGCTGAATCTTTTTGGGAATTTCTCTGACTTTATTTCTTCTGTGAGGGGGGACTCATCTTTGCCGTCCTGGGCATCCCCTCTGTCTGCATTGGGGTATACTCCCCATTTGACCAGCTCCTCCCATAACCAAGATTTCACGCTGCTGTCTTTGGTTCCATGCCGCCCCCTGTGGTTTCTTTTCTTTCTGCTATCTCGGGAATGGTGCTTCTCGGGGTCGGTATCTTCTCGTATTTTTTCATTATTTTTTTTTCCTCTTCTCCGGGTGTTGTGAGGGCTATCGTAGGAGGAGTCTGGTGACGATTTGTCATCTTCTCCCTCCCATGTGTCCTCGATCTGGGAATCTTCCTGAACCACTACAGATCTTACCCTGTAAGGATCCCTCCTCCGGGATCTGTCGTCCTCACTTATATCGACAATTCTCTTTCCTTCCGCTATTTCGTTCCTTCTTCGGCTAGTCCCGGTCTCGAATTTTCCGTTGTGCACTCCTTCTACCTTTTCTAACCGGTCTACTATGGTTTTTAGCAAAGTTTGGTTTTCCTCCCTTTCTTTCCTAAGGTTCTCCTCAATCTTCTTCATCCAATCTGCAGCCGAGCTCCATGATGGTTGGTGGTTTCCGTCTTCCGCCATTGTCTCACTACGCGAGTTGCTTTTTGTTGAGTTCCCCACAGACGGCGCCAACTGTTGACGGCGGATTTTGGTCTCAGGGTAATATTGGAATATCACTCCCGAAGAAATCCTCCCTCAATAGTGAATTTGTTTGGTTATGGGGGACCAAAGGCAAACTTAGCGAAAGTCAGATAAACACACCAATCAACAAGGAGATTTAACGTGGTTCGGTGGATTTGGATCCGACCTACGTCCACGGACAAAAAAGATGGTACTTTTATTACTCAAATATGATTCTCGGGTCTCTTCTTTGTTTTTACAAATCAGAGTTTGATGATTCTGATCACTAATTTTGTTGATGATGCCTCTTACACATACTATGCCCTCCTATTTATAATAACACAGAAATCAGACTCCTATTTGCACAAGAAATCCTAGTTGATCTTTAGTCTTCTTTCCTTGTAAGGATTCTTAGTCTGATTCTCCCTTCTCTTTTCTTATTCCTTTTCGGATTCTGACTTCATTTCCTTGTGATAGTAGGATAATCTGTTTTACCTTATCCGCAAGAATAGGGTGTCGTCATCTTGAACACGACTCGCCGTCTGGTCGGTCTTCATGAGGTCGGTCATTACAATCTTTTATGCTGAGAGTGTTTCTGCCGACCTTATAGTGCTCGGTCATCCGAACCAAAGTGGTCGGTCTTCACATGTTATGGTCGGGTCAGCTATATGATCTCAACCAGTCAGGGAATTACCCTTCTGTCCTCGTCGTGCTGTCTTAAATGTTATAGTGCCTGAAAACACCATCAACAAACTTGGATAAGAATTGTTCTTTTAAGTTTTCGCTTAAATTACTATGGACTATTAATAAGCTGGTTGGGGTGTGATGAACATTAAAAAGTGTTCACTTAATAAAAAAGAAACTAATCATTTTACACTTATAATTTCATTAATTCTCTTAATTTAGCACATTTGTTAAACAATAATTATATTTATGTTTTATTGTGATTTTTATTTATTGTGTAGGTAAAATACTGCTTCGAAAGCTCAACAGGAAAAATGGATATGAGATCTGAATTCCAAGACCCAGAAAATCCAAAAAGGATGTGACAACTAGATTCAAATTGGACTTGGAAAACATTCACCGTGTTTAGATTTGCGATAAAATGAGGTTATGATGTGTTTACCCACACATATATTATTATTATTATTATTATTATATTATTATTATTATTATTATTATTATATTATTATTATTATTATTATTATTATTATTATTATTATATTGGAGGTCCAACCAAAATTTTATATAATGTATATAATATATATTATATATATATATATATATATATATATATATATAATAATATATTATTAAAAATAAATAAATAAATAAACCAATAAGTGCTTGCAAATTGCAAGCACGGCTTGCATTATACAAGTAAGAGGTGTTGAGCACATAATATATATATATATATATATATATATATATATATATATATATATATATATATCTATATATATATATATATATATATATAATAATATATTATGAAAAAATAAATAAATAAATAAACCAAAAGTGCTTGCAAATTGCAAGCACGGCTTGCAATATACAAGTAAGAGGTGTCGAGCACCTCTATAAATAGAGGTGTCGAGAACCTCTATAAATAGAGGTGCTCCACACCTCATTTTTTCAGCCCGGGAATCTATAGTTTTGTCTAAAAATTTATGAAATTCTAGCTCTTGTGTGTTTTATTTTTTTAAAAAAATTCTTGTAATTTTTTTTCTTTCAGTAATAAAATTATGAGTGTTTTTATTCAAAATATGAATAGCTAATTTCATCATGTTCAGGGTAAAAGGGTGAAGCTTTTAATATGAGAATATAGATTAATCTCACTTATATTATAATATGT
Source organism: Zanthoxylum bungeanum (assembly GCA_019454045.1). Classification (NCBI taxonomy): domain Eukaryota; kingdom Viridiplantae; phylum Streptophyta; class Magnoliopsida; order Sapindales; family Rutaceae; genus Zanthoxylum; species Zanthoxylum bungeanum. The sequence goes on along the minus strand of SKCR01039606.1, from coordinate 10,301 downwards.
GAATTGTAATTTAAGGATTAATAGTTAACTTAAATCTGGATTAATTATTGACAAACTTTGTTACCGCTTATATGGCTGGTTTTTTATTTATTTGGCATAATTGAGTACCTAACTGGACTTGTTATAGACAAATGTTATCACCGTCTTTATGACTGGTTTTATTTATTTTGGCATAATTAATTCCTGAAATAAATTAACTAGGTAATAACGACAATTTATATATTATAAAAAGTGAGATTTCTAAATTTAAAATATTAAAAATGGATCCCCTAGCCTCGGTATTTTATTTTATTGTTGCAGTCCAATTTAAAAATTATCAACTATTTCAAATAATTCAGTTTTTTTTATTTTCACTCAAATTATTATTTTATCCTATTAAATCTATTCCATATGGATCGACCCCGGACTTACCGGGTTATTTTATTACTTCGACACTCTTATACTTGGGAGTCGATAATCATTTTGTGGGTGTGTCAACTTTAAATTTAGTTGCTTTACTCCTAATCAAATTATGAGTGCTTTGATAGGGATATTGTTTAAATCATATTAAAATAAATTTCCTAACTCATCCTAAATAAAACAAATAATTATCTTTTTATCTAATTAAATTAATTATCCCTAATCAATTAGCATATTATAAATTTAAAATAATAACTTAAAACAAATATTTTGTTTAATTACATTTTTAGCCTTATACTTCGGGAAATTACAAAATAACCCTTATATTTTTAGAAGTCCGAAACATCCCAAAATTTTCAGATTTGCGTATTAGCCCAAACTTTACAAAACTCCATTTTATCTATAATTTTTGAAATTATGAATTTACCCCAAAAGTTTAAATACTTAACATTTAAGTCCTAAAATTTAATTTCACACAATTTATCCTTAATTCCCTAATACTTTAAAGTGTATGACGTATTATGTTATTTCTTATGTTGGCAATGGAGATAGTTATAGACTTCATAAGTTTAGATAAATTAATCTAATTAATTTATACTCAATTAACTCTTTAATTAAGAAATTAATCTCCATATATAAAGAGCGGCATCTGGCAATGCATTAGAAATAATATTAATTTTACTGAAAAAAATTCCATATAAGATTATCATATGATTCAATCCTTCAGTCTCATATATATCCCGCCAAATATTATAGAGTATGGAAAATGTCTACTCTGTTAAAGCATGGCTATTAAAACTTTGATTTAATCAGATAGTGTGTGTGTGTATATTTAGAGTTTTTGAAATTTTTTTCAGAACTCGCCAGACCATGAACTTATATTATCACTTATGTCAAATTGCACCTCTTGGGATATCGACTTTATGTTATCTAGAGCTGTATCTTTTATTGGCCCCTCACAATCTTTTTATGTTATTAATATTGTCAATCATGATATGCAATCTCGCTATGGACGACGGAAGTGTAATGTCAAAATATATATGATCCACATAAAGTTGACATGGAGACCTTAAGTTTAAGGATTAGTCATACTATCGTAACTAAGAGGAATCCCATAGACATATGGATAACACTCCATATGAGTTCTCAAGCGGGTCAGTTTAATGTACTTGTTCTTCAACAAGCATTCATATATTAGACTAAGCAAACACTTTCACTAATAGCTTATGAGATCAACTACATTCATTCCTCAATGAAGTAGATATAACAAATGTCGATCTAAACTAGATTTATGAATGTCCTAGTATTAATAATTCAATGATCGAGAATGTTTAATAATAACGGATCTCATAAATTAAACTTAATTAAATTCTTTTAATTGTCATTTTTAGAACTTTATATTATAAATAGTCAAAATTAATTATAGACAAAACATATAAATAAACTACGAATTTTATTAATTAATGTAATAATATAAAATTATATATTTATCCCTATTAGATGTAACCAACATATCCTCGGGTTGGTCGATTTCACAAAATAAACTATCATCAAGAGAAGTCAGGGTAACTAGGGTTGTCTCGCTCACCCCAAGTGTGGCAATGGGTTGGGCCGGGCCCAAGCTTTGATAAGCTCGGCCCAAGCCCGGTATTCAAAATTTTGGCCCGGGCCCGGGCTAGAGCTGGCCTTTATCCGGTCTGATTTTTTATTAATAAAAAATTATATATATTTATAATTTTTTATATAAATATAAATAAATAATATATATATATATATATATTATTTTTTAAGTCCGGACCAGACTTAGGCTTAATGTACAGAGTCCGAACCGAACCTCTACTTTTAGGACCCGTCCCGAGATATTTTACCGGCCCGCCCGGGTCCGGGCTTTTTTGGATAGGATAATTCTAGATTGGGTTTGGCTTAACGAGCTTGGGTCCAATTATAAATTTGACGGTAAACGTCTCTTTCCTTGCGCCCACCTCTTTAGATGTCATTTTCCATCCTGCATGTTTATTGACTTTTGTATGCTATTTAAACTCATAAAAGTGAAAACAAATCCGATTATATATCAACTCAATATTGATACTTTCATTTGAGTGTGACACTGTTTATTATTTTCTTTCTCCTGAAACTCATATTCATAAAATGAAGCTCAAACCGGGCTTATCAGCTTTGGTCACTGGTGGAGCATCCGGGATTGGTAAAATTTCCACGCCTTTTATTTTCTCTTCTTGCATTTAAGTACGTACCCAAGTTTGATTTCTGTACTGGGTGTGTGTATGGTTGTATTTTGATTAACTCCTAATAGTTGATTCTTTGTCGTGTTTTTGAGAATTTAGAATCAGTAGTGATTGAGTTAATTAGCTGGTTATTGAGTGTAGGCTTATCGTACTTGTAAATATTTATCCAATAGGTAGTTATTCTCATAAATGGACGCATTGCAAGATAGGTAGCCCAAAGCTTTATTTAGCTGGTCAGCACGAGTTTAAATGGTGGAGAGATAGGGGGATAAAAAATTTAATTTGGGCTCTGCCCACCTCCTACCTTTTTTTTCTTCTTTTTATTTTACCTTTTTTTGAAAAAAAAAAAGATAGGTTAAAAATGATTTTATTCATCTTTCTGAAGGGAGTTATTGGAATTTGAATGATTGTGATCGATGATATACAATTTGCGGATTTTGATCATAGTAGTGTATATTTTGCAGGTAGAGCCTTGAGCTTAGCTCTTGGAGGGAAGGGAGTGTTTGTGACGGTTGTTGATATCTCTGAAGAAAAGGGAAAGGAAGTTGCAGCACTTGTTGAAAAAGAGAATGCCAAGTTCCATTCAAACTTGGGATTTCCATCTGCTATGTTTATAAGATGTGACGTGAACAACACAAGTAAGTTTTGCTTATATTATTTTTGAAAATCGGGTTGTCACAGTCTTTTTTCATTTCCTTGTTCAGATTTGGCTTTGGCTTTTCTCAGGCTGTGAAATAGAGGATTTCGAAAATGAAGTTTGATGATTTATATATTACAAATTTTATTTCTTTATTTTGTCCTGATATGGTTTCAATGGAAAATGAGAAAAATGTAAGTTTTTAACTTAGTATGATGTTGATTTATAGAGAATTGGTTTTTGTGTGTTTTGTTTTCTTAGAATGAATTTGTGTATCTGATCATTTCTATATGATTTTACAAGGATTCCATTAAACAGAATCGCATCTCATTTCTGGATAGTCTTGTTTTCCTGGGTTATAAATATGTTCAGTGTTTTGTAGTTGAGTAGTTGATGTCTCAATCCTCTTATATGTATCCATGTTCTATGAACAGGAGACATAGCTGCTGCTTTTGAGAAGCACGTAACAACATATGGTGGATTGGATATATGTATCAACAGTGCTGGCATAGATAATCCTATTCCATTCCACAAGGATCAAACTGATGGCACTCGCTCATGGAGACTCACTGTTGATATCAACCTGATAGCAGTTATTGATTGCACCAAGAAAGCGGTATGCTTAATTTTGGACTTGCCTTTCATGGTTCACTCTCAAACTTAACTGCTCTTATTCAACTTTAGTGCCGTGGTTTTCTTGACACTGTTAATGAGTTAATATCTGTTAGATTCTTCTTAATGTTAACGGGAGAGTTGGATACATTCTTAAGATGTTCCCCGACTAAATAAATCATCCATTTATTTTAAAAACTTCTAACTCTAGCCTTTTCACAAAATAAGTCATTTATTGTTTGAATTTGTTTGACATAAACACTACAAACTGGATTTTTTTTTCTTTGACTACTGATGCTTCTGCCTGGCTGAACATTTAGCAATTTTTTGAGATTATTATCATTGTTATAATATCACATTTGCCACATGTCATTTTTTTCTTGATGAAACTGCAGGTACAATATGGACAAACTCTTTTACTTTTAATCATGTATTGCTCCACTTGTTTATGGGTTGTTCCAATGTATAATATTATTGTAAAAAATTACACAAGATAAGAAATATGACATGATTATAATTTTTTTCAAATAATCCATTACATAATTACAAAAATAATTACAAACTTATTGAATAAAATAATAAAACAACCTAGCACCGCCTAGTCCATCTGTCTAGACATCGCCTAGAAGGTATAGGCGCTAGGCACTGCCCCACCGCCCGACTAGCGCCTAGTTTTTTTCAGAACATTAATTTTTGTAACTTGTTAACAATTCATTGCGATTACTAAACAGATGGATTAGGTGGCACTAGGCGGCTTTATTTTTTATTTAAATATTTATGATAAATAATTTTATTGTTAATAATAAATTAATTTGATATCATCCACAATTAATTTTTTTGAATTGATTAATGATATTAACAATTTATAAATTATATAAAGAAAGTTTGGAACTGAGATCATGCATATATATGATTATAGTAATAGTAATTTTCTTTATTTTTATAATACAATTTGATACATGAATATCATCAAAAATCACAAAATCTAGCAGGCAGCAGCGAAAGTTGACTTCCTACAAAAATACAAAATACAATTAATAATTTATTAAATTATGCAATAATTACAATAAAACAATTTTAAATTTCATCACACGTTACAATAAAAGTGTGAAGCAGTTGTATATCATACATTTAGAAGATTATTAATTTTTTAATAAAAAATAAACAAAGAAATGGAAAAAACAGCTATGTTTCCTTTTGTTTTTATCTCATTTATTAAGTTTATATCATGTCGCACGCGGCCAAAAAAATCATCTTCTTCATTTCTTTATTTTTTCTCTCGTTCAACAAATCCTAAAAAAAATGTAACAGAGTCCTGACCACAACTCATCTTCAATATGCACTCGCCTCTCTCGTAGCTTTTGATCAGCCACCACCTGTTGCTGTTCTGACAACGGCTCACCGACGACCACTCTTGGTATCTGATGGCGATGGCTTGATTTCTGACGATGGCGTGATTTAGAACATTATTTTTTAAAAAAAAAAATTGTGTCACCTCTTCATCGACGTGAGGCGGCCGCCTCGTGCCGCGTCAGCGCGTGGACGAAGAGGGTTGAAACACAAAACCCGCCAAAGATGGCCGCCTCTGAGCGTTTTTTAATCAATAATTGTGATAAAAAGAATGTGTCAAGATGTTAAAATCAGTGTTCTAAAATACGTTAGGCGATAGTCGGGCGGTGACTCGGCGCCTAGGGCGCCTATGCGAGGCCTGGGAAATTAATCTAAAATAGAGCATTTCCATAATTAGGTTTAAGATTTTGTGTGATTTTGACAAATTAATCATAGGGAAATATTGTTCGAGCAATGGGTAAGATTTATCAAAGGTCAATTTGATGAAAAACTAACGAAAATTGAAGAAATTAGAGTTTTTTTAAAATTAGGGTTTATGCATCAAATTGGGGATTTTTAAAATTGATGAGTTAGAGAGTTAGTTTTGTAAAATTAAGGTTAGGGTTAGAGTTAGGGTTAGGGTGTAAAATTCGATCGGAAAACAATTTCGATTTCGATTTCTGAGTCAGTCAACAGTTGTTGACCGACGATTTTACGGCCAAATTTTGCCGGAATGGGTGGCGGAATGGGCAGAAAATGCCGCCCATTCCGGCGAGCGCCTAGGTGGCGTTTTAGAACAGTGGTTAAAGTATCCAAGAGAGGGTTTTATGTTTATATTTTTAACAAAAATGATAAACTTACTCACACTCTTACTCACACTTATCCCAACTCTCTCACTGTAGCTACAGTGAGAGAGTTGGGATAAGTGTGAGTAAGTATATCATTACTCTATTTTTAATTTGCTAATTGGAAGCGAATATGTGGCAACTGTGAGTACTTTTATGTTGTTTCTGTACAGATTGGAATCATGCAAGCTAGAAAAAGGCCTGGAGTGATAATAAATATTGGATCTGCCGCAGGTCTTTATCCATTGATAATAGACCCTATCTACTCTGGCTCCAAAGGTTTGGTGTTTTGTACTATATTATGTTACTGATTTTATTTTAGGAGCGCATTTAGGATAACTTATGATTTTCATTTGGTGTCATATAGACAAAGAGACAGTCCTATACATATACACATATCTATATGTTATGTAGAGTTTGATACTTATAGTGTTTGTTTCCACAGGTGGTGTTGTTTTATTTACTAGATCACTTGCTCCCTACAAACGCAAGGGAATCCGCATCAATGTGCTTTGCCCTGAGGTACTACTCTACTTGAAGCATTCTGGATGCCATCTAGTGTGATCTCCGGCCAACATTTTGAAAATGGGCCAGTTTCAACTAGTTTCATTTCACCTTGAATTTTTTATGCAGTTTGTTCAAACTCCGATGGGCTCGAAAGTGGATCCCAAATTTGTTGATATAATGGGGGGCTTTGTGCCTATGGAAATGGTGGTGGAAGGTATTGCGCTTCCAATATTTAAATCTGAGGTGGCATTAATAATTGTTGTGATATTTTATATCGTACCGCAAGTATACGGTGTCAAGTTTTAGTATAAATGAGTTAAGAGTGTTGAACCCACAGGGATTGTGTTCATTCACACTAAGTACTACAATTGATAATCCTAACTTATTTAGAAAAAAAAAATAATAAAGATTTAACTAGATAAATAATATATAAAAAATAATTAGATACGAGGAAGTAATACGATAGAGATTCTAGAGTCTGATTTCACCTAACTATCCCATATGTATTTGTCAAGCCAATTAACTTGTTCAATTGTATTGTTTATAAGGCAAAAATCCTAAGTATTCACTCCCTCTCCCGAGTATCAGTGAAAATATTATTAACTACAGATTTCAATATCCCTATGGAAATTATAGTAATCAACAACTCATTACGTCTTGTGATTATATGTTAATGACTTCAAAGGAACTATAGATTCTCCCTAACTCTATAAAATCCCTAGGTTATATTCTCTAGATTCTATTCAAAATCCCTCTCTCCCGAACGCTAGATTCTAAACATTCATCATATTAATTGTGGCCAACAATCAAGAAGCATTAAACGTAAGAGAATATAATTAAATTGAATTATAATTTCATAAAACTCAAATTGGCAATCAATACATAAGTTCAAACATTGGCTACTTCATCCTCCAGAATTATAGATTTAGTTCGTGACGAAAGATAATAATAAGGAAAACATGGTCATGAATCTAATAGAAATCATGAGAGTTTAAAGATAGAAACTATAAGATTAAACCCGAATTGAATCCCTTTGTCTTCGGACGTCACCGCCTTTGTCTCCTCTTGTCGCTCTTCAATCTTTCTTCTTGGATCACTCTAAAAATAAAGCTTGAGGTCCTTATACATGTAAAACCCTAGAATTGGGTGTTTTTCCGGAGCCGCGGCGCAAAGCTGCTGGTTTTTGTATAGGCGCCGCAGCGCCAGTGATTCTTTTCACTGGTCGCGCGTCTTGCATCTCTGCTCTTCCTACGTGCTTCCGATGCGTCTGAATGGTCCCCAAACACGTACAAATGCCCCAAGATCCATGTATCAATGCTTCCTACAAATAAAACATAAAAGAACTATAAAATACATTAAATGATACGGAAACTAACAAAATAGTAAGCTAAGAATGCAGGAATAAGTGGGTATAAACCGCACTTATCAATAATTATATTGCTATTCTCCAAAATTTATGAGAAGTATCTAGTACAACGTCCTTAAGAAATGGAAGATAGTAAGGCTTGTCTGAATAACATCTGTTTATGAGAAAGGCTGATTACAATGAACTAAAATTATTCTAGCTCCTGAGAGTAGAAAACATATCAAGCTCACAGTGAATAAACCTCTCTCTCTTTTATTCGTTTTTTCTAGAAAAGAAGGACAAATATATCTGGCTTGCAATTTCATTAGACCTTTCAGGTTGTCAACTCTAAACTATTTATAAATTGTTTGGATGTGTTCTGAAATGATGGATATGGTTCTTCAGATACATTATTGATTAACAATACGAATATATTTGATGCCAATGAAGTTTTGCTAAAATACCTTTGGAAAACAAATTGACTCAACACATGAGATCATTGGCCATTTAACCTTCTGGCTTTGCCCCGCCCATTTCTTTTGAAACTATTATCTGATATTCCCAACGTCTTTGCTTTTAGGTGCTTTTGAGCTTATTACTGATGAGAATAAAGCTGGATCGTGCTTATGGATTTCAAATCACAGAGGCTTGGAGTATTGTCCCACCCCTACAGAAGAGGCAAAATACTTGGTGCGTCCTTCAGGTTCCAGGAAAAGATTCTCGTCACAAACTCCTTTGAATCTGAATCTCCTACTTCCTGAGAGTTTTGAGAAAATGTGAGTTATGGCAAACTTCTGTATTTTGTCGGTGGTCAGTGATGGAAATTTAACTACAATTTCAGGCATATTTGGTCTGATAATGTGAAAGTATAAAGTGAACTGAAGCTGGCATACTAATAACCTATGATCTGTAGTCATTTTTAATTCGAGTATCATTAGTTACCCTTTTTTCCCCTTAAAGAAAGAGAAACTTCTTGAAAGATGGTTGAATTTGGAGATGATACTTAATCAAGATGGCTACCCTAGCCTTCTGTTTATGAATAGCGTAGTACCTCACTCTACATTTAAAGCTAGTTAGATATTACTTATGTGATATGTCAAAGGTTTTCTCTTCCAGTACACTCAGAAATTCTATGCATATCTTGGCTCCTCGACCTAATACATCTTTAATGAACAAATCTTTGTTGAAGCGAACCAGGAGGGTTGGCTAGTTGAGATGTAAGAGAGTTAAAGGTCACTGATTCCAAAATTCTATAAATTTCAATGAAAGAGAGTTAAGGTGTGTGAGATAGTAATGTGGCTGGTTGAATGATCATGTCAGATAAAATATGAAAGCAGACTGTTTATTACTGCTCATACTGTGCTCATGCATTTGGTTCTCTCACTTGCTTATTAGTAGTTTATAGTCACTGACAACTTTATTTTATTTTGTTCTTCAGAGTTGTTCATACCTTGAATCATAATTTCCGCAATGCAACCCGCAAAATTCATGCTCCGTTGAGATTGCCCATCAAACCATATCACGTTCTTCTTAAAATCATTTATGCTGGTGTAAATGCTAGTGATGTAAGTATACAACAGTTGAAAATAATTAATGTCAGTACCTTCTTTCTTAAAAAGAATACATACAATACAAGGTGAAACAATTGGCACTTACCCTGGAAAAAATGTTGATGACATGTAGGAAGAAGTTTGTTAGTTTATAAAATTGGCAAGGGGTCAGGAACCAGGAAAGAAAAGGCGTCTCATGTGTTCTGATCTTTTGTCTATATTTTCTTTATATCTATCCGGTCTTCAAATGTTGGAGAATATTACTAACTGCTTTTACCTCCTTTTGGTAACAACATATCTGTATATAGTTCTCTCTCTCTTCTTATATTCATTTATATAGCTGAATGTCTGCATGCATAACAAGGAAAGGTTATGAACTTATGGACAGGTTAATTTCAGCTCAGGTCATTATTTCTCTGACAGCGACAATGTTGCCTCTCTTCTTCCATTTGATGCTGGATTTGAGGTGCATAACAAATTTTTTTTATAGAAGTCTGATGTAATTATGCAATTCAGTTAGGCTGCGATTGATCATGCTGTTGATAATCTCTATCCTTGTATATGGTTGCTTTGCAGGCAGTAGGAATAATTGCAGCAGTGGGTGACTATGTTAATAACTTGAATGTTGGCTCTCCTGCTGCCATAATGACTTTTGGGAGTTTTGCTGAATTTACGATGGTACATTTCTTGAATATGTTGTTTCTAGTGTCTAGCATAAGTTGCTTATGTTAAGATTTTAACATCTCAAAATTTACCAAGTGACAGGAACAGGAAAGAATAACCAAATATAACAATGCGACACAGAATTTGTAGTGGTTCACCCGGTCAATTAGA
>SKCR01039605.1:0-106247 GCA_019454045.1 Zanthoxylum bungeanum | reverse complement strand
ACATGTAGTACACACAAGCATGTTATCAATCAATCTAATCAAATTAATTAATCTAATAATTAGTGACCATCCATTGTTCTAACAACGATTTGATTTTGTGCGAGTCAAGCTCGTCTTTGCGAATAAGTACTCAAAGTACGAATTCTCGAATTAAATTAAACTACATCTTTAAATCCAATTTCATGCATTTAATTCTAATTCACTATTTAATTCCAAATGAAATATCACACACTTTATTTAACGAACCTTAACGACTTAAATTCCAAATTTAATCGCTACGGGTCTCAAAGCCCGATTAACGTCCAACGTTAATTTAATTAAAGTCCAATGGACTTTTAATTAATTTCTTAAGCGTGGAATTTTGGTCAAATCGGATCAAACCGATAACCAAAGTTCAATCCGGGAATTACCCCATAAGCCTTTAAATTAATTTTGGTCCATTAGGCCCAATTAATTACAAAGGTCCATTAAGTCGCATTGGGGCCCAATTGGATCCCATCCAATTTGCCTTAACCCAACTTTGTACAACAAAGCCCATTAAGCCCAATAACAACACTTAAGCCCAAATTCACAAATAGGCCCAAATTTAATTAAACACAAAATTCCAAATTTCATACTTTAATTAACTAAAGTGCATTAACACAATTAATTACCCAAATCATTTATTTCCAAAACACAAATTAGGCTAATTAATCATGCAATCTTCATCAATTAGTGTCCAACACAAATTGATCAAAATCAAACCCATACATGCTTATAGACTCTCGGCCAAGGGGAATTATTATGCCAAATTCAAATCCAATCCAATTGAATCAAATTCAACATTAAATCAATATCCCCAAATCATTTCTAATACATCCAATGAATCAAAAAATTAAAATTCCAAGAGCTCACACTTAGGGCACCATTCGGCCAACATAAAATTTGGGGCAAATTTGTTCCAAATCAAATTTATTCAAATTGATCTAATCAATCATCAATAAAACATGTTATAAACACACTAAATCATCCAATTTCATTAAACATGCTCAAACACATTTTTACCCAAATTTTATCCCTAAGTTGTATTCATGCATTTACTCGCTCTGATACCATTGTTGGAGTTTCTAGGTCCCACGGATCGAATACAAGACATGAAATAAGTGCGAATACGAATCGAGGAAGTTGCGGAATACTTACATCATCGATCGGTTGAGCGACGCGGAGGCAACAAAACTCAAAAACGCACTGGTTTTGGTGTGAACTGCAGTGCAGATTTTCCTCACTGTTTTGACTTCGTTTTTGGTCCTTCGTCAAGCTCCAAGCTTCGTCGAACGGTTCCCGGCTCATGGGTGAGCTTCCCTATCACCTTCGCACATCTCGTAGTGTGCTAGCACTTGCGGTTTTTGCCACAAAAACCCAACTCCGTGCTTCCCTATGCTCGGCATTTTGATGGAAATGCAGTGAGCATTTTGCCCATTTTGGGCGTGAAGAGAGTGATGAGAGAAGAGAGAATTAGTTGTGTTTGGTTTGGCAAATTTGTGTATTAAATACACTAATTTGAATTTCACATGTATTTCATGTGAATTTGGCTTTAAAAAGTCAAACCATTAAAGCTTCCAACCACCCACATCACTTCCATCAATCATGAATAGTGACTTGCGTCAATCACTCAAAGTGAAAGACATCAATCACTTGATTGACGAATGATGTGACGCTAGATGCTACTAGTGATTTGACGCTTGATTTGATTGCCGCACTCGAATTCGAAATACGAATGCGCTCGCAAATAATCTCGGGCTCGGGTTCGCTAATTCTAATTAACGAACTTTCCGTTGCGTCGCAATTAAATCTAATTTAATTAAATAATCATGCCAAGCATAATTATTATTCACTTCGCTAACGAATTAATTCTAATTAATTCGTTCGCCCGAATTAAAATCTAATTTAATTCCAATTCACGTCGAAATCTAATTTCGTTTAATATATCCAATATATTAATTGTTCGATTAATTCAAATTAATCGTTATCTCTCTTTAATTGATATTTTATCCAGATAAAATATCTCCGCAATTAATCCAGATTAATTTTCTCTCTCTTCTAATTAATCCCAGATTAATTTAGAGTGCGAGTTATACGTCATCGGTGAATCTTTGGGAAGCGACCCTGAGATCCCCGATATGTTGGCAGTCAAATCGGTCATCGGACTATCCGAACACGTAAGTACCAAGTACTACGTTTTACCGATTTACTAGACAGGTTGGCCTCTAGCAAAGCGCCATGCCTACCTAATTCTCCGGAATATCCTTACAGGAATAAGGATCTATATCAAGCGTAGTATACCGTAGTATTGCGTATATCAGCCCAGTATCGGATAGTCACGTGCTAGGGCTGGGGCTGGATAAGTGTCTGCCCCGTCCGAAGCACATGTCGGATGTCTGGTAACTAGTCTCTATAATCGGATATACATGACCTTGTCATAATATCCCGATGGCCGGCCAACACTTAAGAGCACTAATACCGTATCCTGCGTGGCATCATCTCCACTATGACTGGAGTGATACTTCCGTCTTGACATCACACCCAATACACTACGACTCTCTGATAAACCCAGAAGTGGTGTACGCAGAATCGGTTAAAGCCCTGTACCACCAAGACCAAAGTCTATCGATTATCGTAATATTAGCGATGCAAGTCTCAGGTTAAGACTATACACACCTACCTTGATTTCGGCCTCCCATAGACACATAGTCATAATACCAATGGGATTCCGAGGGGTCCATCCAGAGCGAAGCTGTTTCCCGTACCATCGGTGAAACACGACCTCCTATCGCACTTGCATAAGTATCCCAACTTAATATATGAGAACTATGTCGTTGTGCCCTCACAACGCACACAAGTGCAATACTAGCCTATTCCGCATTATCGATGTCCAGTTTCGATAATACTCCGGCTAGGGATATTTAATGATTAATCCTTCGGGGACTGATACTGTCTCATATCATTCTCAGTCCAGGAACTAATCATAGGGACCTCTCTTCATTTATATATCTATGGTGATCTAATCACAAATGATGAGAGTGCAATTTCCTTGTCACATAGTTAATTTGTATAACAACACCATGTTCTGTACAAATAGTGACGCTATGGGTCATAATTGTCCAACACTAACAAATTGGATGATAGGGTAATTAAATGTAAGTTTGTAGGATATGCATTGAACTCAAGAGCATACGTGTTATACGTCCCAAATGAACAAAGAACATTTGTCTCACGAAATGTTAAATTTCTAGAGAATGAATTCATTCTCAAGAAATATAGTGGGAGTAGACTTGACCACGATGAGGTATGAGAAGAACAAACTAACATAGAACTAAGCCCCAGGCCCCTCAAAAGGGCAGCGACGGAACAACAACAAGGTTATGAACTTAGAAGGTTTGGTAGGAAAAGATATGAGCCTGAAAGATATGGTTTCCATATTGATGAGGAACATGATCAGGTCATTGATAATGACGATCCCACCAGTTATTACGAAGAAATACGTGACATTGATTCAGTCAAGTGGCTTGAGGCCATGAAATCCGAAATAGACTCTATGTATCAGAATCAAGTCTGAGACTTGGTGTATGCACCTGAAGGGATAAAACCCATAGGCTGCAAATGGATTTACAAGTGTAAAACTGATGCATAAGGCAACATCCAAACCTATAAGGCTAGGTTGGTGGCGAAAGGTTATAGACAAATCCAAGAATTGACTATGACAAAACATTCTCGCCTATTGCAATGATAAAGTCCATTCGAATTTTACTGGCACTAGCTGCACACTTTGATTATGAGATTTGGCAAATGGATGTCAAAACAGCTTTCCTTAATGGGAACCTCGTAGAGGAAGTCTATATGACACAACCTGAGGGGTTTGCATCTAAGGATGATCATAATAAAGTGTGCAAGCATAAACGATCCATTTATGGACTCAAGCAAGCCTCCAGAAGTTGAAATATACGATTTGATGAGACAATTAAAGAATTTGACTTCATCAAAAATGTAGATGAGCCTTGTGTTTACAGGAAAAGTAGTGTGAGTGTTGTTGTATTTCTTGTATTATATGTCGATGGCATATTAATCATCGGGAATGATATTCCCATGATGCAAGCCACCAAGCAATGGTTATCTCAGAATTTCTCCATGAAAGATTTGGGAGAAGCAGCTTACATCCTTGGTATTAAGATCTACCGTAATAGATCTAATAGGTTGTTAGGACTGTCTCAATCTACATACATAGATAAAGTTTTGAAAAGATTCAAAATGGAAGATTCCAAAAGAGGTGATTTACCTACTTGTCATGGAATCAAATTATCTAAGGAGCAATGTCCACATACTCCTTCAGATAGAGAGCGTATGAGTAGGATCCCTTATGCTTCAGCAATAGGATCGATCATGTACGCCATGCTATGTACAAGACCTGATGTCTCTTATGCTCTTATCATAACGAGCAGGTATCAGGCAAATCCTGGTGAGCAACACTGGGCAGCTGTCAAAACAATCCTCAAGTATCTGAGAAGAACTAAAGATGTGTTCTTGACATACGGAGATTGTTCTGAGATGAAAGTCATTGGTTACTGTGATGCGAGCTTTCAGACCGATAAGGATGACAGCAGATCACAAACATGATATCTGTTTACTTTGAATGGCGGAGCTGTCAGTTAGAAAAGCTCAAAGCAGTCAACTACAGCAGACTCCACCACTGAAGTCGAGCATATTGTAGCATCTGAGGCAGCTAAAGAAGCATTCTGGATAAAGAAGTTCATCACGGAGCTGGAAGTGCTACCCGCGATAAAGAATGGCAACATGATGTATTGTGACAACACGGGCACCATTGCTCATTCAAAAGAACCAAGGTCCCACCAGAAATCCAAACATGTACTCAGGCGATTTCATCTCATCAGGGAAATTGTTGAGAGAAAAGAAGTTATTATAGAGAAAATACCCACATAAGATAATCTTGCAGATTCTCTGACTAAAGGGCTGACTCAACAAAAGCATGATAGGCACACCTGAGAGTATGATGTCCAGATTCATACTAGTTGGCTATAGTGCAAATGGGAGATTGTTAGGGATATGCCCTATACCCAACTTGTGGATGGGCTATATGTACATGTATTTATAATATTTTCATTAATTAATAAAATGACAATCTTTATTATACGTGTCTTACATAACTTATATGAATCATCAAACACTGTAATAAAGCCCTTGGAGTAATAAGGTGATGGCTTCCACGCCTTATGAGAATCATTACTCTTAAACGTTCCTAGTCATAGTTTTTGAATAATCAGGGCATTCACAAAGCGGAGAGACTAGCATGATGATATGATCCACCCTTAAGTGGGGTAGCCGATCTTATAGGCTACTAGCGGAGATCCGTCCGCTTGGTGTATCACATGGATGCATGAGTTGCTCATGTCCATCAAACTGACCGCCGAAAGTTTTCAAATGGAGTGTTTATCCAATGTGTATGTGAGAAATTTCATGTATCGATTTTATGACTAGTCCTTAGACTTGAGGTCTTTACAATCTTATGTGTGGATCAAATAACTTTGACATTCTCCTTCCCCAGTTCAAAAGATCCGGTCATAAGGGTATGATTGGGTCATTTGTTGAAACATATGAAGTTTGTAAAGATACAACAGAGAATCGCCACTCTCTCAGATAATATTTTCTTATAAGAGTAGTATTCTAGTTCGTGGGTTGATATGTGTGATCAGTGCTTGAGACTGTGGTCGCAGCGGAAGAATCATGTGAGATTCTTGGGTTAGCACGATTCATGACACTATCAACATCATACATTTGACTATATGGGTGGACATTTTCCATACCCTAGGTCAAACGGTGGGGATACAGTGAGGCGAGGGACCGTATCATATGTAAATCGCATACAGAATGGGTATATATATCTTTCCTTCTCATTTAGGGGCCTTGGCATGTTGCTAGATGTCAACCTTGGTCATTGAAATCGAACGACCATCTGATTGGAGGATAATTTTGTTCGATTAAATTATCACGATTCATTTCATGTCCAACTTTAGGGGAACCCAAAAGGTCACACACAACAAAGTCAAAATCAATGGTTAACAATGCACAGTACAAATTTAACAGCATATATGATTGCTGTAGGAATTGTTCATAAATGGTTTAATGTGTTTAATTATTGAACATATCATTTATGAGGTTCCATAGTGGCTTAGGGATTGGTGAATGACGATAGGGGAACTTTGGGAATTGGAATGAATGAATAAATAAATAAATAAATAACGTGAATAGTAATATGAATAGTAACATGAATATAAATTTTTTTTGTTATTTGTTTTGAATTCCAATTCGGCCCAAAATCTTATTAGGGTTTTATAATCTCATTAAACCACTAAATTAAGATCCAATGGCTAAGATTAAATTATCTTTTATCCCACATCAGATTCTTAATTAATTTTGTTGTCTTTGACGCACCTATATATACCCAATGAATTCTTTACAAATTTTTGCACCAAACCTTTCATATCTTGGGTTTATATAAGTGAGCAACTCTAAAGTTTAAGAGTAATCCACTAATTTTGAGGATCCTTAAGTCTAATTGACTAGAGGAATCTCAAGTTAAAAGTTTTGAGGTATTTGCCTAGGCTAGCACCAAGGGCAAAATACCCATGCACTCAAGGCGTAGTCTTGCCGTTGAGTTTTGGCTTTGGTGTGTGCACCTTTGGAGGCCACACACTTGGGTGGCTCTTTGGAACGTTGAAGAGCTTGTTGAGTTTGAGAAAAGCTTGTAGATTGGATGGAGGACTGGAGAAGTCTTCGATTCAAGTAAGTCTTTTTCTTTCTTTATTTTTAATTAGAGTTCTTATGATAGTTAGCATGTTTAAGTTTACGTTCTTTGCAAGTTTTATGAGTTTTTATGCTTAGAATATACAGTACATGCATAGGCTTGTAGAATAATCAAAACAAATGGGTCTTGGGCAAATGGATAGCGGTATCATAATTTTTAATTTACCGTTGCGCACTCGCGGCCGCTTCCCATGTGGCTTCACCATTCTCTGACACGTGTCCCCAACGTGGCTTCACCATTCTCTGACACGTGTAAACAACATCCATTCGCTGGTTTGGGTGGCCAAGTTGCCTATAAATAGGAGCGTCCGACATTAGAAATTTTCATACTTTCTTTCCTGATTCCTCTGTAAATCTTGGATAAAGCCTTGTTTGTTTATTTACTTAAAGCTTTTTGTAATGTCTTTTTCTTTCAATAATAAAAGTACGAGTATGTTTTATTACAAAATGAGTAGCTAATTTCTTTTCTGCTGGGGTAAGGTGAAACTTTTATAATGGAAACATAGATTAAACTCGCTTCTATTATAATAAATAAATTGAAATCTAATGATTAAAACTTAATTTAATTCTAGATTAATTATTGACAATTTTCTACCGCCTTTATGGCTGGTTTTATCTTTCTACCACCTTTATGGTCGGGGAAGTATTATTTAGTAGATAGAATATTTATTAATTTCTTCTTCTCTACTTTTTTTTTTCTTTATTTTTATTTCGTATTTGTTTTTATTTAATTTCTGCATCTTATTTTTCTTTATTTGTTCTTGTTTTTATATAGACCTAACTGTCCTGATTAATCCTTGATGAACCCTTAACCCAGAAATCCCACATATAGAGAGACATCGTTCTTAATTTTTCTTGGTTACAGGAAACAAAAAAATCAACTTAAAAGGTGTTTGTTGTTCATTAAAGAATTTTTCGAACCATCCCCATATAAAGATGCTCTCATAAAGCTTCACGAAAATATAATTCAAGACATTGAGAAAATGAACGAGAAATTCAATTGAGATCGGAATTGACGAGGGTTAGAAGACGTTTTTAGATCTAAATTACTGCATCTGTATTTGCTTTATCTGTTTTTTCACTTTATCAGTCAATTTCTTTCTTTTATTTATTTTTGCAGTTTCATATTTTTGCATTTAGTTTGTCTATGAAGTTGCATGAAACACTGGTCTCGAACATCTAGTGGTAAATTAAAAAGAGAGTCTTCATCAACTTCATTGTTTGTAAGAATGGTTGAAAAATCCACTTGCCCGAGTTGAAAGTTCAGTTAATCAGGAAGAAAACGAGTCTCAGCATGAAGATCCTAATCACCATAGGACACTCAGATAATTCATGAACCCCACTAGGTCAGGATCACCATCTTGCATTGTTTTTTTCGCCAGAAGCAGCACACTTCAATTTTAAATCAAGTGTCATCAATCTTTTACCCACATTCCATGGTCTAGAATCAGAAAACCCTTATCAGCACCTAAGAGAGTTTGAAGAATTATGTAACACTTGCACATACCAAAATTATAGCATGAATATAATTCGGTTAAAGTTTTTTCCATTTTCTTTAAAAGATAAAGCTAAAATTTGGCTACAAAACCTTAGGTCAGGATCTATTAGAACATGAGATGATTTACAAGAGCAGTTTTATAAAAAGTTCTTTCCCCCTCATATGATAAATTCTTTTAAGAGAAGAATCACAACATTCACACAAGAGTCGGGGGAAACACTTTACCAATGTTGGGAGAGGTATAAAGATATGTTAAATATTTGTCAACATAACGGGTTTGAAACATGGAGGTTAGTTGCCCAATTCTACGAGGCCCAAGGTAGACAAGTAGTGGAGATGATGTATAATGGTGAGTTTATGGACAAAGATCCCGAAGATGCACTAGATTACCTAGAGCATATAGCAGAGAATACACAACAATGGGATACAATTGGTACATATGAGTCATCTGTTAAACCACAGCTATCTGGTAGAGGTACGTTTAACCTTAGGAAAAACCATGACCTTGCTGCCAAATATGTATTTTTGTCTAAAAAAATTGAGGCTTTAGAAACAGGGAAGAAGGATCATGTCAAGTCAGTTCAGGAAATCATATGTCAAATTTGTAGTTCAAATGAACATGTTACAGAAGTTTGCCCATCCTTACCAGCCCTGAAAGATTGTCTCCATAAACAGGTCAGTTCCATAAACAAATTCAATAGACCAAATCCACACTCATACTCACAGACCTATAATCATGGTTGGAGAAACCATCCAAACTTCAATTGGAAGAATGATAACTAAGCACAACCTTCACACCAACCTCCCCAGTTTCACCAGAATTTCTAAAATTCCAAGAATTATGCACCATATGTCCCACCACCTAGGAAAACCATTGAAGATAACTTGAGTGCATTCATGGAAAAACAAGAAACCATCAATAACCAAAATGCACAAATGATGAATAATTTGAAGGAAAGTTTTGATAAAATCACATCTGCTTTGGCCATTAAAGAAAAAGGTAAGTTTCCTGCACAACCTCAGTCAAATCCCAAGAGTCATCAAAACCCTTACGAGGGTAGTTCTTGAAGTTAACACTTAGACCAAGTCAAATCTATTATTACACTTCGTAGTGGTAAGACCATCCACAAACCTATTCTTGAACCTCGTGAAACTGAGGAAAAATCAGAATCAAAGGGTAAGGAAGGGGTTGATGAGCCATTACCCGTTGGTGATAATAACAGTTTTTCTCATGCACCTCCCTTTCCTCAGGCATTAAAAACAAAGAAATTGAACCATTCCCTGGAGATTTATGAAATATTCAAACAGGTAAAGATCAATATCCCTTTGTTAGATGTCATTCAACAGATACCATCATATGCCAAATTTCTGAAAGATATGTGCACCGTTAAAACAACACACCAAGTAAGAAAGAAAGATTTTCTAGCTGAACAGGTAAGTTCCATTCTCTCAACCAATAATGCATTAAAATACAAAGACCCTGGTTGTCCAACTATTTCTTGTATTATTGTTTTTTAAAATATTGAACATGTTTTGCTTGATCTTGGAGCTAGTGTAAATTTAGTGCCATTTTCGATTTACCAACAACTTAATATCGGTGAGATGAAACCAACCTCAACTACCATTTTACTTGCCGATAGATCAGTTAAGGTACCTAAAGGAATTGTGGAAGTGTGTTATTGCAAATCGATAAATTCATATATCCTGTGGATTTTATTATTTTAGAAACACAACCTGTGGCAGGCAGATTTAAGCCAATCCTTGTAATACTTGGTCGGCCATTTTTAGCGACAGCTAACGCTTTAATAAATTACAGGAATGGAATTATGAATTTTTCTTTTGGCAACATGACATTAGAGTTAAATAATTTTAACATGTGCAAACAATCATATGATGAAGATAATGAAAACGAAAGCGTAGAATCAATTGAACCTATTGTGGATGAGCATATTCAGGGGAGTTTATCTGATCCCATGGAATTTTTTAATGCTAATTATGTTGAGTCAAGTGCGCAAATAGATTCGGATATTACTAATGATTTTGTACTTGACTATATTCAGGTATTGGAAGACGATGGAAAAATTAAAAATTTGGAAGAATTGGGAACATTGGAATAAGAAAAACATGAAGAAGCACCCAATTTGGAGTTAAAATCTTTGCCAGAAGGACTGAAATGTGCATTTCTAGAAGATAATCAAACTTACCATGTGGTAATTTCTTCTTTTCTCACAAGCGATCAAGAAGGTAAACTTTTAAATGTGTTGAAAGAACATAAACTGGCAATTGGATGGACTTTAAGAGACATAAAAGGTATTAATCCATTAATCTGCACACACCGAATACATATAGAAGAAAATGCTAGGACATATCGTCAACCCCAAAGAAGATTAAACCATCAAATGAAAGAAGTAGTAAAAACTGAGGTCCTTAAACTTCTTGATGCATGCATTATCTATCTTATTTCTGATAGTAAGTGGGTAAGTCCTACACAGGTTGTACCTAAAAAGTCTGGAATCACTGTTGTAAGAAATGATAAAGGGGAATTAATCCCAACTCGCATTTCATCTAGTTGGCGTAGGTGCATTGATTATAGAAAATTGAATGACGCAACTAGAAAATATCATTTCCCTTTGCCATTTCTAGACCAAATTTTAGAAAGAGTAGCTGGACACCCTTACTATTGTTTTCTTGATGGTTACTCGGGTTATTATCAGATTCCCATTGCTTTAGAAGACCAGGAAAAGACCACATTCACATGCCCATTTGGAACATTTGTATTAGGAAAATGTCCTTTGGACTTTGTAATGCACCTGCAACATTCCAACGATGCATGTTGAGCGTATTTAGTGACATGGTTGAACACTATTTAGAGGTCTTTATGGATGATATAACTGTCTTTGGAAATTCATTTGATAATTGCTTGACTAATCTAGAAAATATTTTGAAAAGATGTGAAGAAAAAAGACTTGTGTTAAATTGGGGAAAATGCCATTTCAGGACTGATTCAAGAATTGTTTTAGGAAATGTTGTGTCATCTAAAGGTATTGAGGTTGACAAAGTAAAAATAGAGGTCATTTCTAAATTACCATCACCAAAAACAGTCAGGGACATTTGTTCTTTTTTAGGACATGCATGATTTTATATGAGGTTCATTAAAAACTTTAGTACCATATCCAGACCCTTATGTAACCTCCTATTAAAAGATGCAACATTTGAATGGACAGAAGAATGTGAAAAATCATTCCAAAAAATTATCAGTCTTTTGACTTCTACTCCTATTATGCAATCCATTGATTGGTCCTTGCCCTTTGAGCTAATGTGTGATGCTAGTGATTATACAGTTGGTGCAATTCTACGGCAGAGAAAGGAAGGTAAGCCGCATGTAATATATTACGCTAGTAGAACATTAAACAGTGCACAAATGAATTACACTACCATAAAAAAAGAACTATTTGCTGTAACATTTGCATTGGATAAATTTCGATCATATTTAATCGGTTCTTCGACTGTTGTTTACTCTGATCATGCTGCTGTTAGATATTTGATGTCTAAACAGGATGCCAAGCCAAGATTAATACGGTGGATTTTGTTGCTTCAAGAATTCAATCTCACAATCAAAGACAAAAAAGGGCAGAAAACGTGGTTGCGGATCACTTATTGAGACTCACAAACGAGTCACTAATCGATACCACTCCCATCAATGCTTCTTTCCTCGATGAATTTTTATTTTCGATAAACCTAATGCCTTGGTATGCTAATATTGTCAATTTTCTTGCAATAGGAAAGATACCCCCAGACTAGAGCCAACAAAATAAGAGGACATTTTTTACCGAAGTTAAAAGATTCTACTGGGATGATCCTTATCTGTTTAAAAGCTGCCCTGATCATATTTTTCAGACGATGCATACCTGACAGTGAGATAAGTGGTGTTATTCAGTTCTGTCATTCAGAAGCATGTGGATGTCATTTCTCATCTAAGAAAACCGCTGTAAAAATCGTGCAGTGTAGATTTTATTGGCCCACCATTTTTAAGGATACATACACTTTCTGCAAAACTGTCAAAAGCTGGGATCTATTTCAAAAAGAAACATGATGCCTTTAAATCCCATCCTTATCATCGAAATCTTGATTGTTGGGGGATAGATTTCATGGGCCCATTTCCACCATCCTTTGGATTTTTATATATTTTAGTTGCAGTCGACTATGTTTCAAAATGGCTCGAGGCAATTCTTAGTCAGAATAATGATCACACAACTGTGATCAAATTTTTAAAAGAAAACTTGTTGAGTCGATTTGGAATTCCTCGGGCCATCATAAGTGATGGAGGTAAACACTTTTGTAATAGACCATTTGAATCCTTAATGAAAAAGTATGGAGTCACACACAAAGTTTCCACCTCTTATCACCCCCAGACAAACAGACAAGTAGAATTAGCAAATATGGAAATTAAAAAAATTCTAGAAAAAACAGTTAACCCAAATCGCAAAAATTGGCCTCTTCGACTAACTGATGCACTTTGGGCATATCGAACAGCTTTCAAAACATCCTTGGGTATGTCTCCCTATCGTCTATTTTTTGGAAACCTTATCATTTGCTTGTAGAACTTAAGCATAAAGCATTTTGGGCTATTAAAGCATTTAATTCAACCTTGAAAATGTTGGTCAGGAACGTAAATTGCAACTAAATGAAATTGAAGAGTTAAGGAATGATTCATATGAGAATACAAAAATTCTTAAAGCTAAAACTAAAGCCTTTCATGATAGTCAAATTTCACGAAAAAGATTTGAAATTGGTCAAAAGGTTTTGCTTTATAATTCTCGTCTTCATTTATTTCCTGGAAAGTTAAAATCCAAATGAAGTGGCCCATTTATTATGAAACACGGTTACCCATACGGGGCTATTAACATTGAGAATTATAGGGACGGTGATGTATTTAAAGTAAATTGACAGCGTCTGAAACCCTTTTTTGAGTACTCAAAATTTCAAGAAACTTTTTTCCTGTCAGACCCAGTATACCTTGATTGATGTAGTTTCTTTCATGTTCTATTTAATATTTATGTAATTTCCATTTTTCTTAGTTTTGCAGTGTTCTTGTTCTTTTATTTTATCTCACACCCCGGTAAAGCAGCGGATAACGATACTCCGTGACTCAAGTCGGTTATTTCAGTTTCCTAAAAATACTGATACCCTACCGTAGGACACAGAACTTGACGACGCTTTTCTAGGCTCACGGCCTAGTTGGGAGTACGGAATAGTCCGTGGAGGAACTAAACCGGAGAAATAACATGGAGTCGCCACCCGGTGTGAACCGGGACAAAGATTTAAGGCCGCACTCACCCCTCGCAAGGGAAGACCTCAAACCATTGGGTTCAGAATGGTCCCTTACTTATGTCACTTGTAACGATATGATTTGTACAATAAACTAACCGAATCTATGCAACATATATACTCAAGAATAACTTAAGATCTAATATGAATTCATCAAAGTAACTCCTAATCTAAGTTTGCATGCTTGGAAAGTAAGTCATTAAACGACAAACACACAATATAACACAACGAGCATATTGAACCACTAAACCAAAATAAACAAATAACCATTGAAACATAAACACAAACTAAACAAAATATCATGCATAAAAATAACATAATCATGCTTTGAATAAATAATAAACTAGGCTAAATCATCCTTAAATAACAAATAAATAATCTATGAACTACATCATGCTCAAATACAAGTTTGGATGAAACGAAATATGTGTCTTTCAAGTGGTACGTGGCATTGTATCCCGAGTACAAACTGCACTACCGTCCATTCGGATTCGGCTACGGAATTTACGTCCGGGTTTCCATCCGATATACCACAAAAGAGAACACGCATTCAGTTCATCCGGAATTCACATCATGCCTCAACAAACGACTCTCATGCGATAATATATTAAAATAAATTAAAGAAACGAAAGATAATAAGTAAAAATGGTGCCCTTAGGTCTAACCTCTTTTGTCGTCTCTTGAAAGCGCGTTACACGGCCGTTGGAAGGGTGGATGCTCCACAACTCTCTCGGTTCACTAATCCAACGTTTTCCTTCGCTGTTTCACTGTTCGAGCTGCTATTTTTAATCCATTTCGCTGCTGTTTGTGTTGTATTTTCTGGTCACTATTTTGGGTTAATTTGAGGACTGTTTTGGGCAGTTTTTAGGTGCAGTTTTGCGGGTGTTATAGTGCAGTTTTCGGGACAATTTTGCAGTATTTTAGGGGGTACAATTTGCGGGTTTAAGGGTGCAGTTTTGGTGCAGTTTCAGGACTGTTTTCACGGCAAAAATCTGGGCTGTTTGGGGCAGTTAGTTGCGGCTCGTTTTGGGTGTAAAATAGAAGCAGTTTTGTGAAGTAATTTGAGGGTTTCAGGGCTGTGTTTGAAGACTAATTGGCATTTGAAGGGCTGGACGTATTGAGTGGGGGTGAGAGTGCTTACGTCGAGGGTTGTTGCGTGGAGCAAGTTGGGCGTGAAGGCAAGCTGCGTGAATTGATTGATGTGTGAGGGCTTGTGACGTTGAGTTAAGGGCTGGTGAAGGCTATGGCTAGGCGTGAAGGGGGGCAGGTGTTGATGCGAGGGGTTTGTGACGTGCTATGTGGAGTGAAGGCTTTATGACTTGAATGGTCAAGTGCATGAGCTGAGGCTAATGTGTGTGGGGGGTAGGTGGCTTCGTGAGAGTGTTTATGGCAGTGGTGAGTGGCGTGAGTTGTTATGGGGCAGAGAGGGGCAGGTGGCGTAGGTTGAAAGCTTAGGGACGTGTTTAATGGCTTATGGTGTGGTGGAGCAGGCTGTTTCGAAGGCTTGTGGGTATAACGTGAGTGGAAGGCAGTTTAAGTTAGTGAGTGGTAGGGATTGTGCGTGGATGGACTGAGGTTATTGATGCGGTTATGGGGTTTATTTCTGTGTGTCTTTTGTAAGAGTCAGCCAGCGTTGAATGTGTTGGGTTAAAGGTTCTTTTTATAGGCCAAGGGAGGGGTAATCCTTGTTGGAGAAGGAAAGGATTTTGTGTATTAATGGGGAGATATTTTTAATTAAAATGTGATAAGGGAAATCTTTTAATTAGGGAAGTGTTTTAATTTGATTTGATTTATTCTTTTTAGTTAAGGAATGTGATTTGATTTAATTAGGAAGGTGAATTATTTAGATTTATTTAATTTAGGCATGTGATTTATGGAATTTAATTTGGATATTTTAATTTGGGAATTTAATTTAATTTAAGTTTAATTTTAATTGGTTTTATTTAGTTTAGGAATTTAATTTAAGTTTAATTTTAATTGGTTTTAGTTTGTGACATGCATTTTAAATGTTTTAATTATTTTGGATTGGGCTCGGTATGTGGTTTAGGGATATGTGGGCATGGTTTGTGTCTTACGGGGGTTTGGGCTAAGGGTGTGCTTTGAAACAGAGGTCCAACATTTGTTTCCCGCGGCTTTCACAATCAAAGAGGTAGTGTCTCCATACGAGACTCATCATCGGGACTTACATGCAAAAATGCAGTGCCTGCGGTCGTCCCCACTTTGATGGGATTTGTGCAGTGTGTGATAATGACAATCCTATCAAAGTACGTGCAATGCATTTTCACTTACCTAGCTCGCCAGCTGCCACCTGGTTTTCCTGCTGCTCCGAACTGAATTTGATGATGTGCCATTCCTGGCGTGCTAAACCCCGTACCTAGGGTGTCGCGGTAGTCTACAATAGTCCACAATACTTCATGAAAGTCCACGGTAGTCCACAACTCTTCACGATAGTCCACGGTAGTCCACGGTAATCCACAACTCTATACGATTGTCCACGGTAGTCCACAACTCTTCACGATAGTCCACGGTAGTCCACAACTCTTCACGATAGTCCACGGTAGTCCAAGGTAGTCCACGGTAGTCCACAACTCTTCATGATAGTCCACGGTAGTCCATAACTCTTCACGATAGTCCACGGTAGTCCATAACTCTTCACGATAGTCCACGGTAGTCCACATAATCCTCATAATCCACATAGTCCACGGTAGTCCATGGTAGTCCACAACTCTTCACGATAGTCCACGGTAGTCCACGGTAGTCCACAACTCTTCACGATAGTCCACGGTAGTCCACGATAGTCCACATAATCCTCATAATCCACTTAGTCCACGGTAATCCACATAATCCTCATAATCCACATAGTCCACGGTAGTCCACAACTCTTCACGATAGTCCATGGTAGTCCACGGTAGTCCACAACTCTTCACGATAGTCCACGGTAGTCCACGATAGTCCACAACTCTTCACGATAGTCCACGGTAGTCCACGAAAGTCCACATAGTCCACGGTAGTCCACAACTCTTCACGATAGTCAACGGTAGTCCACGATAGTCCACAACTCTCACGATAGTCCACGGTAGTCCACAACTCTTCACGATAGTCCACGGTAGTCCACAACTCTTCACGATAGTCCACGGTAGTCCACAACTCTTCACGATAGTCCACGGTAGTCCACAACTCTTCACGATAGTCCGCGGTAGTCCACATAATCCTCACAATCCACATAGTCCACGGTAGTCCATAACTCTTCACGATAGTCCACGGTAGTCCACAACTCTTCACGATAGTCCACAGTAGTCCACAGTAGTCCACATAATCCTCATAATCCACAGAGTCGACGGTAGTCCACGGTAATCCACATAATCTTCACAATCCACGATAGTCCACGGTAGTCCACGATAGTCCAAGGTAGTCCACATAATCCTCATAATCCACATAGTCCACGGTAGTCCACAACTCTTCACGATAGTCCACGGTAGTCCACAACTCGTTCACGATAGTCCACGGTAGTCCACACCTCTTCATGATAGTCCACGGTAGTCCATAACTCTTCACGATAGTCCATGGTAGTCCACATAATCCTCATAATCCACATGCCGAACCTGGCGTGCTAAACCCCGTACCTATGGTATCGCGGTAGTCCACAATGCCATACCTGGCGTGCTAAACCTTGTACCTAGCGTGTCGCAGTAGTCCACAATGCCGTAACTGGCGTGCGAAACCCCGTACCAAGGGTGTCGCGGTTGCGTCTCCATATCTAGAGTGCCGCAGTGATGTCTCCATACCCGGAGTGACATACCTGGCATGCTAAACCCCGTACCTAGGGTGTCGCATTTGCGTCTCCATACCTAGAGTGCCGCGATGATGTCTCCATACCCGGAGTGCTGTACCTGGCGTGCTAAACCTCGTACCTAGGGTGTCGCAGTTGCATCTCCATACCTAGAGTGCCACAGTTGTGTCTGAATGCCGTACCTGGTGTGCTAAACCCCGTACCTAGGGTGTCGCAATTGCGTCTCCATACCTGGCAAAACTGATCTGATATCTCCATACCCTGAGTGTCGTACCTGGCAAAATTGATCTAATATCTCCATACCCGGAGTGCCGTACCTGGCAAAACTGATCTGATGTCTCCATACCCAGAGTGCCGTACTTGGCAAAACTGATCTGATATTTCCATACCCGGAGTGCCATACTCGGCAAAACTGATGTTGATTATGATGTGGGCCTCGCCCCCAGAGTGCCATACCCGGCAAGATTGATTCTGATGATGATGTAGTGGGCTCTCAACCTTGGGACGCATCCCGAAACTGCAGCGGATGTGTGGGCCCTCGACCTTGAGTCACATCCTAAAATTGATGATGTAGTGGGCCTCGACCCTGGGACGTATCCCGGAATAAAAATGATTGATGCAGTGGGGCCCTCGACCCTGGGACGCATCCCGGAACTGCAACCGACAACGGGGGCCCTCGACCCTGGGACGCATCCCAATACTGCTGGAAAATGTGGTCCTCGCCCTCAAGCTGATGATGTAATGGGTCCTCGACCCTGGGACGCATCCCGGAACTACAACTGATGATGTAGTGGGCCCTCGACCCTGGGACGCATCCCGGAACTGCAACCGACGACAACGGGGGCACCTCGACCCTGGGACGCATCCCAATATCACTGAAAATAGGGACCCTGCCCTCAAAATGATGATGTAGTGGGCCCTCGACCCTAGGACGCATCCTGGAACTACAACCGACAACGGGGGCACCTCTACTCTGGGACGCATCCCAATACCGCTGACAATAGGGACCTCGCCCTCAAAATGATGATGTAGTGGGCCCTCGACCCTGGGACGCATCCCGAAACTACAACTGACAATGGGGGCACCTCAACCCTGGGACGCATCCCAATACCGCTGATAATATGGACCTCGCCCTCAAACTGATGATGTAGTGGGTCCTCGACCCTGAACTGGTACTAATGTGGGCCTCGCCCCAAACTGATACTGAGGTGGGCCTCGCCCCCAGACTAATACTGATGTGGGCCTTGCCCCAAACTGATACTGATGTAGGCCTCGCCCCTAGATTGATGCTGATGTGGGCCTCGCCCCAGACTGATACTGATGCGGGCCTCACCTCAGACTGATACTGATGTGGGCCTCGCCCCAAACTAATACTGATGTGGGCCTCGCCCTCTAAACTGATACTGATATGGGCCTCGCCCCAAACTGATACTAATGTGGGCCTCGCCCTTAGACTGATACTGATGTGGGCCTCGCCCCCAAACTGATACTGATATGGGCCTCGCCCCAAACTGATACTGATGTGGGCCTCGACCTTGGGACTCATCCCAAAACTGATGTTGATGTGGGCCTCGGCCCTGGGACTCATCTCCAAAACCAATACTGATGCGGGCCTCAACCCTGGGACTCATCCCCGAAACCGATACCGATGTGGGCCTCAACCTTGGGACTCATCCCCGAACTGATACTGATGTGGGCCTTGCCCCCAGATTGATACTGACGTGGGCTTCGCCCACTGATGTGAGTCTCGCCCCAAACTGATACTGATGTGGGCCTCGCCCCCAGACTGATACTGATGTGGGCCTCGACCCCAAAACTGATGCTGATGTGGGCCTCGGCCGTGGGACTCATCTTTGAAACCAATACTGATGCGGGCCTCAACCCTGGGACTCATCCCCGAAACTGATACCGATGTGGGCCTCAACCCTGAGACTTATCCCTAAAACTAGTGCTGACGTGGGCCTCAACCCTGAGACTCATCTCCAAGCTGATACTGATGTGGGCCTCGACCCATGCTCAATCCTCAAACTGATACTGATGTGGGCTTCGCCCCAAACTGATACTGATGTGGACCTCGCCCTTGGGATTCATTCCCGTATTCATTTCCAAAACTCTGACGATGTGGGCCTCGACCCTGGGATTCATTCCAAATTTCTGCTGATATCGGCCTCGCCCTGGGATTCATTCCCGGATTTATTTCTAAAACTCTGCTGATATGGGCCTCGGCCCTAGGATTCATTCCTGGATTTGTTTCAAAACTCTGACGATGTGGGCCTCGGCCCTAGTATTCACCCCTGAAACTGACACTGATTCATTCTTGAAACTGTACTGTTGCTGTTTTCGATTGGCTTGCCTTTGCCGCTTTCTCTTTTTCTTCTTTGAAACCCGTGAATACAAAACAAAACAAACACAAAAAAGAATGCAAAATACGTTACGTGTATGCATGCATGCATGAATGAATTTCCTATTCTGTTGGGTTAGGTCTTCCATGTGCTCCTCGGTGCTTATTACCTTCAAATGTCTTCGGTCGCCCCCTGGGTCTGCTTACAATTTCCTTCTGCCCATTCTCTTCCGGTAATTTGCTCAGTTCTATCTGGTCTCATGGCTCAATCTCTTGTTGTCCCTTATTTACGGGGGTGGTAGACTGGTCGCCCCCAGTCTTGATTTAACTTTCTGCTTCTCGCTGCTTGCACTTGGTCAAGATGAACCATATGGTGGGGCATTCCATGTCAACATGTTATATTATAAGCTATGAACTAGTCTCAATAGTTATACATATCATTGTCCTCAAAGAATGCTCGTTAATGAAACCAGAGAACCTTCAAAACATTCGATGCAACTCAAATCCAAGTCTTTGAATAAATGATCTAAGCCAGACTCAAAGTGTGTGTGTGCAAATGTTCCTTTGCGGATTCATCCCCAGGTAAACTAACTCAATGATTTTGTTTCAAAAATTATGGTCGATGGGTCAAACCAACCTAGATGTCTCAATTATGCCTGCAGTTGCTTTTCTGTGCTCCATGTGGTAAGGTTTTATTTCTCTTTTGTCTCTTTCTTTTTTCTTTTCATTTTGAACTTCTTTTTCTTTTCTTTTCTTTTTCTTTTTTTTTTCTTTTTCTTTTTTTTTCCAACACACCTACCCTTTAAGGTAGCATTTCTCCTCATGGTGGTCCTAATACTCGCCCATGGGTATCTTCACGCTTATCGGTTATAGGTGGTTCAATTCTTTTCTTTAGAGACTTTTCTTTCATTTTCAACCATACCACACATCATAACATAAGCAAATCAAGATAGACATCTAAGCAAACGGTCATTCACCGACCTACAATTTCTTCGACTAGTCACTTTGCTAGCTACTCAGGTTTTCATTGCTAAGAACCATAATCAAGTGCTTACGAGTCTAACATAGATCAATTACTCAAAGCATCATATAAAAGTACGTCAATGGTTTATCGTTTCTAAAGTTTCACTCTAAAGCAATCAATTTCATCATCGGACTTATGCCTAACTATTAAGGACTAAAAACAAACAACTTTTTTCTTTTTTTTGTTTTTTTTTCTCTTTTCTTTTTTTTTTTCTGAAGACCCCCCAATGGTCTTTCTATACTTGCCGTACAATTTTCTGTTTCTCGACTTCTTTTCCCGATATCCATGTTTGCTAAACTCTTTTTGACAAATCTTTATTTCTTCTCTAACCGAACGGATATCTATGATGGCTTTTAAGACACAAGGGTTAACATGATGCATGTATGCATGAGATGCATGAGAGTCGTGCGATGCATGGAATATATAAGTCGGCCCATTATCATTCCAAAGCATTCAACCGTACTATTACGCGGTGCAAAACTTAACCAGTTGAAAAGGCCCAACAGGTTTACGCTTTGCGATGACATGGCTTAACAAATTCAAATGATACGAGGCCTAAACACAAAATGGCCCATCGGCATTTTAGAAGCTTTTGGCCCAATTTCCATAAAGCATAGACTCATCCTAGTTTAAATGGCCCAACAAGCCCATACCTCATGACAACAAGTCCAACTGAATCCAAATGACAATGGTCCTAAACGCAAACAAAAAGGAATAGTCTTTATTAGTCCTACAACTATAGTTTACACGCGGGTTTACAGGGATGTAGACAAAGGCTCTTGCTGATAAAGGATTGCCCACAACTAGGACTCCCCACTCAAGGGTTCAAGCGACCAAGTGAGCGCACCTTTTTTATACCTTAAGGTACGTGCCAACGAGTTATGGTGTGTGACTGACTGTCAAATGGATTTCCCGTTGTAGATTCCCCAGAGGGAGGGTGGAGCAAACTCTCTTAAATACCCAAGCCTCTTAGGCTCTTATCGCTTGGTGACAGGAATAAACAACGAGTCCTCCAAATTAGTCCATCACAGTAAGCTACGAGTACATGATTATCTAGGTGCTTTCACAGCTTTTCCTTATAGAAAGGTAGTGAATGAAGGCAGACACCAAAACATTACCAAGCTTTAATAATGCCTTTGATTAAACCCCTTTCAACCCACTATAGACATGGTCAACTAAAGCACAAATCATACATATCACAAGACATGATTCGGGGCCAATTCTCTATCCCCAGTGGAGTCGCCAGACTGTAGGATACAGAACTTGACGACGCTGTTCTAGGCTCGCGGCCTAGTTGGGAGTACGGAATAGTCCGCGGAGGAACTAAACCGGAGAAATAACATGGAGTCGCACCCCGTGTGAACCAGGACAAAGATTTAAGGCCGCACTCACCCATCGCAAGGGAAGACCTCAAACTGTTGGTTCAGAATGGTCCCTTACTTATGTCACTTGTAACGATATGATTGTGCAATAAACTAACCGAATCTACGCAACATATATACTCAAGAATAACTTAGATCTAATATGCATTCATCAAAGTAACTCATAATCTAAGTTTGCATGCTTGGAAAGTAAGTCATTAAACGGCAAACAACACAATATAACACAACGAGCATATTGAACCACTAAACCAAAATAAACAAATAACCATTGAAACATAAACACAAACTAAACAAAATATCATGCATAAAAATAATATATAATCATGCTTTGAATAAATAATAAACTAGGCTAAATCATCCTTAAATAACATATAAATAATCTACGAACTACATCATGCTCAAATACAAGTTTGGATGAAATGAAATATGTGTCTCTCAAGTGGTACATGGCATTGTACCCGAGTACAAACCGCACTACCGTCCATTCGGATTCGGCTACGGAATTTACGTCCGGATTTCCATCCGATATACCACAAAAGAGAACACGCATTCTGTTCATCCGGAATTCACATCATGCCTCAACAAACGACTCTCATGCGCTAGATAATATATTAAAATAAATAAAGAAACGAAAGATAATAAGTAAAAAGGGTGCCCTCAGGTCTAACCTCTTTTTTCGTCTCTCGAAAGCGCGTTACACGGCCGTCGGAAGGGGTAGATGCTCCGCAACTCTCTCGGTTCACTAATCCAATGTTTTCCTTTGCTGTTTCGCTGTTCGGGCTGTTGTTTTTACTCCGTTTCGCTGCTGTTTGTGTTGTATTTTCTGGTCACTATTTTGGGTTAATTTGGGGACTGTTTTGGGCAGTTTTAGGTGCAGTTTTGGGGGTGTTATAGTGCAGTTTTCGGGACAGTTTTGCAGTATTTTAGGGGATGCAGTTTGCGGGTTTAAGGGTGCAGTTTCGGGACTGTTTTCACGGCAAAAATCTGGACTGTTTGGGGCAGTTAGTTGCGGCAGTTTGGGTGTAAAATGGAAGCAGTTTTGTGAAGTAATTTGAGGGTTTCAGGGTTGTGTTTGAAGATTAATTGGCGTTTGAAGGGCTAGACGTATTTAGTGGGGGTGAAAGTGCTTACGTTGAAGGTTTTTGCATGGAGGAATTTGGGCGTGAAGGCAAGCTACGCGAATTGATTGCTGCGTGAGGGCTTGTGACGTTGAGTTAAGGGCTGGTGAAGGCTATGGATAGGCGTGAAGGGGGGCAGGTGTTGTTGCGAGGGGTTTGTGACGTGCTATGTGGAGTGAAGGCTTTATGGCGTGAATGGTCAGGTGTGTGAGCTGAGGCTAATGTGTGCGGGGGTAGGTGGCTTCGTGGGAGTGTTTATGGCAGTGGTGATTGGCGTGAGTTGTTATGGGGCAGAGAGGGGCAGGTGGCGTAGGTTGAAGGCTTAGGGATGTGTTTAATGGCTTATGGTGCGTGGAGCAGGCTGTTTCGAGGCTTGTGGGTTATAGCGTGAGTGGAAGGCAGTTTAGGTTAGTGAGTGGTAGGGATTGTGCGTGGATGGACTGGGGTTATTGATGCGGCGATGGGGTTTATTTCTGTGTGTCTTTTGTGAGAGTCAGCCAGCGTTGAATGTGTTGGGTTAATGGTTCTTTTTATAGGCCAAGGGAGGGGTAATCCTTGTTGGAGAAGGAAAGGATTTTGTGTATTAATGGGGAGATATTTTTAATTAAAATGTGATAAGGGAAATCTTTTAATTAGGGAATTGTTTTTAATTTGATTTGATTTATTCTTTTTAGTTAAGGAATGTGATTTGATTTAATTAGGAAGGTGAATTATTTAGATTTATTTAATTTAGGCATGTGATTTATGGAATTTAATTTGGATATATTTTAATTTGGGAATTTAATTAATTTAAGTTTAATTTTAATTGGTTTTATTAGTTTAGGAATTTAATTTAAGTTATGTTTAATTTTAATTGGTTTTAGTTTGTGACATGCATTTTAAATGTTTTAATCATTTTGGATTGGGCTCGGTATGTGGTTTAGGGATGTGGGGCATGGTTGTGTCTTACGGGGTTTGGGCTAAGGGTGGGTGTGCTTTGAAAACAGAGGTCCAACAAGCGACTCCGAAGCTAATCCAACGAGTTAAATCCAACCAAGTGTCAATTCTTGACCTTTTCCCTTCCAACATTGTTTCCCACGGCTTTCACAATCAAAAGATGGTAGTGTCTCCATACGAGACTCATCATCGGGACTTACATGCAAAAATGTAGTGCCTACACCTACAAACCAAGGCATGGAAGAAAACTCTCGCAACCTCCATAAATATTTTCCTGCACTTCCCCGAAATGCTCTGATTAAAATTTACAAAACCCGCACAGAGAGAATGAGAATTCTTATAATTCTGGTATTCATAGTGATATTCGTTGGGTAATCGATGCAAGGCTTCGTTTGGAAGGTGAGTCACCTGACTCCTTCATTCCTTACATGTCTGGTTCAGGGAAAAACACCAATTCTAAAAAAATAAATAGCTAAACAATGGTTGTTTATTATAAGTGTGCACGCTGTACGTGCAACACTCGTTGTCGTTCTTTAGAAATGGTGTCCGATAATCGTAAGGATAAAATACAATTCATTAGGGATGGACTGAGTAAGGAGCCTTTTGATGATATATCATTGACTCTTGATACGCATCCTAGTGGATATGTTCATCGTGAAATTCTCATATTACACACACAATTTCATAAGGAAAGACAACCATACAGTCTCGGGATTTGACTTTAAAAGACCATTTGCTAATTTATAAGAAAATTGGATGGGAAGCCTATCCCCGACCCATAGAGGGCGTTCAAGCCATTACTGGACGTAAAACCAGAGGAACATGTGAGCCACAATCACAACTACCAGTACATATTATTGCATTGATTTTCTTTACTTTAAATTATTGTTTTCCTTTACTTTTTGCCGACAGTATCTAACCTTTTTGTTCACGATCTATTTTTCTGATAGTTGTCATTTTGCAGATATTAGTGCATTTCTCACTCACCCTTTTCAGAATCTATAAATTCAGCTCGTCATCTCCATTTCCTCAACACATCTAGCTAAGAGAGGTAGTGTAAATGGAGACTAATTCAAATGATGATTCACTAATATCTGTGTATTTTGTGGAACTAGATCCGGAACTAAACCAGAATGTATTTCAAAAGCCGTACAAAAAGGTGGAATGGAAGTCAATTTATGGATCATCCCAAAACCTTTAACAGAAAGCCACATCATCGGAAAAATCAAATGGAGAAGAAGAATGTATTGTCCCAGGTATGTCTGAAAGACTCACTGAAATGATCAATCATGCTAATGCTTTCATTGCTTTACCAGATGGGCTCGGAACGTTGGAAGAAATATTCACTGTTGCGTCATGGGCAAACTTGAATATTCACCAAAAACCAATTGGGCTGTTTAATGTTAATGGAATTTTCGATTTTCTTTTTGTATTTCTTGAAGATGCCAAAAGGAATGGGTTTATTTCAAAACCGGTAAGAGATATCTTCCTAACTACACGAACAACTGATGATTTAATTGACCAACTCTTAGGTTATGAACCAAAAATCGACCCTATTCTTTCCAAGTTGAACTGGTCTGGTAACGATCGTGGCAAAAAAGCGCAAAGTAAACCTGTACCTTAATCTGTAATCTTTAGTTATAACTGTCAATTCCACAATAACGAGGTGATATCTTCTAAACTCTTTCTTTCTTTCTTTAAACATTGAGGATAATGTCTCATTTCGGTTGGGGGGAGAGGATAGTTTAGGAGTTTAGGAAATAAATAATTTTCATATTATGTCTGTTCATTGATGTTAGTTTTTACTGTGTTGTTATTTTGTGTGTAAAAATATATATCCATATATATACACACAAACTAACAACAAATTTGTTTCTAAACCAAGTGGAATTGTTGTTCACAGGTAGCTGTGTAAGGAGTTTTCACTCCTGAGACGCATCTCAATATAATTCGTAACAAGTTATTTATCGTTCCTTTCTTTTTGAATCATTTAAATTTGTGAAATCTCCATAACATTGATTAAATTTGATCTTTATATGCTCGTCTGACAGATATTATCAACAATATGGTAACATATGACCATAAGTGGTACGTGAAAATTCTTGTAATATTCAGTTCTCTAATTTTTGGAAGGTAACACCTAAAAGCAGTTAAGTTTTTATTATGCAAAAAAAAAAAAAAATAGAAAAAAAAAAAAAGAGAAAAGGGGAGAAGTTTGAATAAAGTTCATTTCGTAGCCTTTCTAACCCGAGCAATTAAGTCCGAATGGGTTGTTTTAACACTTAGTACCCTAAGGCCAAATGGACTGGGAATTACTGGCCCAAATCTCGTTAAAATGGTTAAAAAGAAAGCTTAAGGAAATCAGATATTGTTTATCTGAGATCCGAGCAATTAAGCCCGTATGGGTGTCTTAACACCTAGTGCCCTAAAACCAACTGGTTTGGGAGTCACTGGCCCAAAGTTTGATACATGGATTGAAGAAATATTTTAGACACTATTTATCTGAGATCCGAGCAATTAAGCCCGTAGGGGTGTCTTAACACTTAATGCCCTAAAACCAACTGGTTTGGGAGTCACTGGCCCAAAGTTCGATACACGGATTGAAGATATGTTTATAAATAAACTTTCACTGCCAAAAAAGTGTGTAAACTCTAATATAATTTAGGACAAAAATATTACTCTCTTTTCAATAAATACATGTGATATTGTGGGCACAATATATTGATTAATACCTTGTTTTATAAGTATATGGAAGAGTGGTAAAAAATACATGAGAAGTCATTTATTTGATCATTCAGAAAGAAAGAAACAATTGTTGACTTAGATAAGAATTTTTCTTCCGCTTGAATTACTAGGGGACTAGTAATAAGCTGGTTGGGGGTGTGATAAATACTAAAAAGTGCATATTTATTAGACGATAAGTAATCATTTTACACTTATAGTTTCACTAATCCCCTTAAATTGACACATTTATGAAATAATATTTTAAAGTTATGCTTGAGTGCTTTTACTGTGTTATTTTAAGTTTTATCAGGAAAAATACTGCTCAGAAGCTCGACGGGACAAATCAGACGTGAAAAAAAAATAACAAAAAACGGAAATTCTGCAAGCAAGCAAGTCGTAAATTCTGCAAGCACATCGTAAATTCTGCAAGCACGACATAAATTCTGCAAGTAGTCGTCAATTCTGCAAGCACGTCGTAAATTCTGCAAGCACGTCATGACACGTGGATGTTGGAGTTCTACGGTCCCGAGGATCGAATAACAAGCAAGAAACATGTGCGAATACATCGAGGAAGTTGCAGAATACTTACATCGAGCGGTTGAGCGATGCAGCGAAGACAAAAAACTTTCTGCCCTCTCCAATAAGCTCTCGGCAGTTCACTGTCATGGCTCCTCCATTTTTGGCTTTGTGTGGTTCCATCAAGCTCCAAACTTTGGTTGATGATTCCAAGCTCACAAGTGGGTTCCTCTATCACCTTCGCAAGACTCCATTGTGTGCTAGCAACTCTTGATTTTGCACAAAATCAACACATTTGCTTCTCCATGACTCACGATTTTTAGCAAAACCAGTGAAGAGAAAAATGGCCTCTAAGGCCGAGAGAGAAGAAGAGTAAAGGAGAGAGAGAGAGAGAGATGAGTTGGTTAGATGGAAAATGTGTATCTAATACCAATTTTTGAATTTCCCCAACATTCATTTAATTGATTTTTCAAAAAAATTGGCTTTCAAAAGTCAAACAATAAAAGCCATACCAAACTTCCATCAATCAATGAATAGTGACTGGTGTCAATCACTCAAAGTGAAAGACATCTATCACTTGATTGACGAATGATGTGACGCTAGATGCGACTAGCGATTTGACGCTTGATGTGATTTGCGTGCCGCACTCGAATTCAAAATGCGAATGTGCTCGCAAACACTCCTGGACTCGGGTTTGCTAATTCCAAATTAACGAATTTTCCGTTGCGACATAATTAAATGATTATGCCTAGCGAAATCATTATTCACGTCGCTAACGAATTAATTCTAAATAAACTCGTTCGCCCGAATTAAAATCTAATTTTAATTCCGCATCGAAATCCAATTCGTATAATATATCGAAATATTATTTTATCGATTAATTCCAAATTAATCATTTTCTCTCTTTAATGATATTTTCTCCCAGATAAAATATCACCGCAATTAATCCCATATTAATTTTCTCTCTCTTCTAATTAATCCCAGATTAATTAAGTGTGAGTCATACGTCATCGGTGAATCTTCGGAAGCGACCCATGAGATCCCCGGATATGTTGGCAGTAAATTCGGTCGTCGGACTATCCGAACACGTAAGTACCTAGTACTACATTTGTACCGATTTACAAGACAAGGTTGGCTTCTAGCAAAACGCCATGCCTACCTAATTCTCCAGAAATATCCTTACAGGAATATGTGATCTATATCAAGCATAGTATACATAGTATTGAGTATTTCGATCCAGTATCGAATGATCACATGCAAGGCCTGGGGCTGGTACAGTGTCTGCCCCGTACGAAGCATATATCGGATCACAATTAACTAGTCTCTTATTATCGGATAATCATGACCAAGTCATATTATCCGATGGTTGCAACCCTTAGAGAACCAGTTTTGTATCCCTGCGCGATCATCATCTCCATATGACTGGAGTGATACTTACGTCTTGACATCACACCCAACACACTACGATTCTCAATATACCCAGTAGAGGCGTACTCAAAACCTGTTAAAGCCCTGGACGACCTAAAACCAAAGTATATTGATTGTCCCAAGTATTAGCGGTGCAAGTCTTAGGTTAAGACCAAATACACCTACCCTGATTTCGGACTTCCATAGACACATAGTCATACTACCAATGGAATTCCGAGGGGTCTATCCAGAGCGAAGCTGTTTTCCGTACCATCGGTAAAACACAACCTCCTACTACACTTGCATGAGTATCCTATACCCAAATATATGAGAACTATGCCGTTATGCCCTCACAATGTGCACAAGTGTAATACTAGTCTATTCCGCATTATCGATGTCCAATCTCGATAATACTACGACTAGGGATATTTAATGATTAATCCTTCGTGGACTGATGATGTCTCATATCATCTCAATCCAGGAACTAATCATAAGGACCTCCTATCATTTATACATCTTGGTGATCTAATCACAAATGATAAGAGAGCAATCTCCTTTGTCACATTGTTAATTTGTACAACAACACCATGATCTGTACAAATAGTGATGCTATGAGACACCAGGTCGCGTACATTTATTTCAATGTACGAGTTCGCGGAGAGTGTTAACAACCTTTTGATCTATTCCAGTAGATCTTTATTCCTAGAATAAAGGTTGTTCTCTCCCAAGAATTTCACGGAGAATTTTCTCGAAAGCCAACCTTTCACCGATTGTATTATGGGAATTTCATTTCCAATAAATGAAATATATTATCATTATTTATAGGACAGCCACTGTTAGTGCGCTCCCACTAACCTCCTTATATACATAAGAATCATTTTCGTTTTGAATTAAATCATAAACCATTATGATTACATCAAATGGATAATTCCAAGAACCTAATGCTTGCTTCAATCCAAACATGGATCGATTAACCTGCAAACCTTGTTTGCTAGTTTTGGTACGATAAAACCGACAGGATGTTGTAAACATCCTCCAAAATGTTTCCTTTTCAGGAAAGCGATTTTCCCGTTCAGCTGACATATTTCATAAATGAAACATGCAGCATGAGCAAGCATTATCCAAATGGATTTACCGTGGCAACAGGTAAAAGGTTAATTCGTAATCAACACAATGTTGAGAACGATACCTTTCCGCTAAAAGCCTAGCTTTATACGTTGGTATGTGGCCTACCATGTATGTCTTCATTTAAGACTTAATACAGTACCAATAGGCACAATGCCTTGCGGTACTTCAACTAGTATCCAAACTAAGTTGATGTACATGGAATCCATTTAGGACTTCATGGCACTTTGCCATAATTGGGAGTCGATACCTTGTATCACTTCCTCATACGTAGTCAGTTCATGTTCCTCAAAAGATTGACATCTTTATGAGGTGAGATCAGAAACTCATACCCCAGGTTGTTTTCTGACTCTCTCCGAATTACGTGGTTCTTATGTATTCAAAGATTACCGGTATAGTTTCATCCTAGATGAAAATTTGTGTTCTATTAGGAATCGGTGCCTATAATAGCATTACTCTGATTTTCATTGAGTTTTACTATCCTCCCACTTACCACTGCTATATGTATTCCTCTTAGGAAAACCGCATGGCGAGCAACAATTACATTGTTCTCAAGTGAGTTGTATAAGTACTATACTTAGGTTTCCCTAGGATAACTACAACTTTGGCACTTATCCGACTTGGGTTTTAGTTTGGTATCATCCAAACATATGCCCAACATTTCCAAATCATCAGGAATGAGAAACTTGGTTTCTTTCCTGTTCATATCTAATATGAAGTCTGTCAAACAGATTTTTATGGAACCTTATTCTAAATAAGTTCTGCACTGTTAATGCGCATCCTTTGAAGAAAATGGTAGCTCAGAGCGACTCATGACTAACCTTATCATGTCCAACAAAATTCGGTATCTCCGTTCGGACACACCGTCAAATTGACGTGTTCCGGGAGGAGTCCTCATTGAAAGAATACTATACTCTTTCAAGCATATGAGAAACTTATTGCTTAAGTATTTTCATCATGGTCTAACCGTGATGGTTTAATACTTTAGCCGATCTGTTTGTCTATTTCGAGTCGAAACTCTAAAGTTTTCGATTTGTGTTTCAAAAGAAACACATAACGATAACGCGATGCCACATCCGTAAAGGTCACGAAATATTCATTTCCACCTCTAGCCTAGCTAGACATGGGCCCACTTGCTTCACTATGAACTAGGGTTAACAGATCGGTGGCATTTTCACTTTTACCAAGTAAATGTGTTATAGGCACTTTGCCTAATTAACTATATTCGTAGACTTGATTTGAATAGAATCAAATCAGTCCTGGTACCCACTCTTCAAAAGTGCGGATATACGAGTCTTGTTTAAATTGTGTCCCAGATAACAATGCTACAATATGTTTCATCTGATCAAATCAGTTTGAGCTATTTGTTTGTCATGTTATATGTTTGAGATTTATTTATATTCAAAATATAAATACTGTTATTCACATCTAATGTGTTTATCTCAATATCATCTTTATATAATGAAACACTTTAGTGTTCTAGAATATAAAGGTATACCCACAACGAGTTAAACCTGGTATAGAGATAATGTATCTAGTCAAACTAGTTACATTTTAACAATTTCCTAATTTAAGTACACACCCGAATGGTAGTTCCTAAACTTAGGTATCTTCGATTAAAAATCGATTTTCATCTCGTTTTCAATTCGCAGATTAATCTCAATTGAAGTCAGTATCATGCTCATAGCAGATTCTGCAAATCAATACATATTGATGTACCACACTAAGTATTTAAAATCTAATTTTAATACTAGTAGTGAACATATTTATGACAAACATATTTGAAGTCAGAGCCTAGCCCGTCTTCAATCCCTTCATGTCTGCATTGTCCAAACGGCAGTCACGCTTCCGCGATCCCGTTTGCCACAATTTAGGCAGACATTTTGGGATATGTCTTTTGTCTTCCTAGAAGATTATAATGATTTTGTCTTTACCCTTTTCCACATTCCAGAAGCCTTTGGCCAAGCCTTGGCCTTTTAGAATGTCGAAGTAAGGTGCGCCTTGCGCTTCTTGCCTTATTGCAAACTTTGACTTTGTCTCATTGAGAACAGTCATTAACTCTCCAAGAGTTTACTATTGCAATTTAGTACTTCTAAGATCTAAGAATAGATCTATGAAGATCCTTCAATTTCATTATCATACTTTAAGGATCTAATCCTTAGTCCTGATTAAGAAATCAAGGAGTCTATTTGACAAGTTTAATGGATTAAGCACTAAAGTTATCATCACATGAATATTCCAAATATCATGCTCTACTATTTGCTTAACTCCGGGCTTAGGCCTAATATGTTATTTTATCAAATAAAGTAACTTATTAGTTTCCAGGACCATCCTGAAACTTATTCCTAATTTGAAAATTAAATCATTTAAAAATATTTTCCCTAGGATTATGTTTAAATGTCAATCTTTCAATTATATCTTGATTCTAATAGTCCAACTATTTAATCAACGATTCAGGTTCTATTAATTATAATGATTACTATAGTCCAACTATATAATCAATTATAATTTAATAGGTTAAAATCAATTATATTGATTACTATAATCCAATTATAAAATCAACTATAATTAATCAAATAAATTCAAGTATATTGATTACTATAATCTAATTATATAATCAACTATAAATGAATAGTTTGAATACAGTCCAAATGTTTATTAAACAACGATTTAAATATTAGTCCAACTAACATTTAATTATTTGACGAATGATTTTGATATGAGCGCGTATGGCAAGTAATTAAACGAATATTGCAAATTTAATTCCTGCCTCCCACTATTTTTCGGCGAGCCTCTAACCCTATGTGGAGTACTCGGGAAACCGTATTTCCTAGTGGGCTAGGATCCCGTTAAATAACACACAATCTTGACTTTGGCCAACAAATTGTATGATAATTAACTAGGTAGATCTTTAAGATCAATTGGATCCCATCCAATTCCTAGATCTAGTAAGGGGACATCCAAGTCCGAAACATATATCTTATATATGCCAATATATCCAATATATTACCTAACATTTTTTCCTCTGAATCAACTAAGCCTTGGCTTTGGCACAACAAACTTAGTGATCCCAGTTAAGCGGAACCCATTGACCATGGAAAGATTCGTAATCAATGTCGATGGACAAGAAGTGGTATTGACCTTGGCCAACAAACCACAACTTGGACAAGACACCGATATGGAACAAAGTTCTCGTGATTCAAACACATCCTCGACGGACAAAGGTCTTGACTTTGGCCAACAAACCAATGCCAGTCTTAGATCTTGAGTAAGAATCACTCAATGGAAGGAAAACGCTTAATATTTTTTGAGGGTTTTTCGCGTGCAAATTGGCAACCAATTTATTATCTTTGTTAAGGTCTCATCATCATACACCCTTATACATGCATTCTAAACACATAATAAAGCGCGTATAATTAAAATAATAATAATATGCAGATGGATACTTAACACATTGATCCTAGATCAAATCTCTCCATTTCCTCTCTCCCGCTAGCACATGTATTACTTCTACCCGTTACACTACACTTCTAAAGAAACCTCATTTACATTGAGGGGAATAGGTGAGAAGAGAAATACAAAGAGTATAGAGGTAATAGGCTGGACACGCAGGTCCAATTAATAAATTGTAAATTTATTACAACAATTTCTAAAATTGCCCCACCCATCTAATATCCATCCGATATACATTATTAATGCATCGCAACCATGTATTCACACAAGCATGTTATAAATCAATCTAATCCAATTAATTAATCTGATATTAATGACCATCCAATGTTCAAACAACGATTTGATTTTGCGCGAGTCAAAATCGTTTTGCGAATAAGTACACAAAGTACGAATTCTCGAATTAAATTAAACTACAAAATTAAATCCAATTTAATATGTATTTAATACTAATTCGCTATTTAATTCCAAATTAAATATTAAACTTTATCAACGAACCTTACGACTTAAATTCCAAATTTAATCGTTACGGGTCTCAAAGCCGATTAACGTCAAACGTTAATTTAATTAAAGTCCAATGGGCTTTCAATTAATTTCTTTAAGGCGTGTTACTTTTGGTCAACTTGGGTCAAACCCAATAACCAAAGTCCAATCAAGGAGTAACCCCATAAGCCTAGAAATCAATTTAGGCCCATTAGGCCTAATTAAAATAATTAAGGTCCATTAGTCGCATTTGGATTTTATGGAAACGGTTTTGGGCCCAATTGGATCCAACCTACAACCAAGCCCAATTAGCCCAATTACAACAATTAAAGCCCAATCCAATTTAAGCCCATTTAATCAAACATAAAAAATTCCAAATTTCATATTTAATAAACTAAAGTGTGTGCATAATTAATCACCCAGATTAATATTTCAAAATATCAATTAGTATAATTAATCATGCTCATTAACAACAAAACATGTCCAACACATTTTATCAAAAATCAAACCCATTTTCACATGCTTCAAGTCTCGGCTTTGTGGGTAATTTTATGTCTGATTTGGTTTCAATCCAATAAATTCAATTCAACATTAAATCATCATTCCCAACATGATTCCAACTCATCCAATGAATCAAAAATCAAAATTTCCAAGACATTAGGG
Source organism: Zanthoxylum bungeanum (assembly GCA_019454045.1). NCBI lineage: Eukaryota > Viridiplantae > Streptophyta > Magnoliopsida > Sapindales > Rutaceae > Zanthoxylum > Zanthoxylum bungeanum. The sequence continues at coordinate 71,607 of SKCR01039605.1, read as the reverse complement.
CTATGTCAAGTTTCGGGCAAGCCTCACCAAAAGGGGAAAAATGATCCAATCACAATTTCATGAAATTGATCCAATCAATCTTCAATTAAACTACATTTAAACATACTCAATCATCCAATTTCATAAAATCATGCTCAAAAAAACCAATTGGATGAGTTGCACCGCTAATATAAAATTAAAGTATATTGATTGTCCCAAGTATTAGCGGTGCAAGTCTTAGGTTAAGACAAATACACCTACCCTGATTTCGGACTTCCATAGACACATAGTCATACTACCAATGGAATTCCGAGGGGTCTATCCAGAGCGAAGCTGTTTTCCGTACCAACGGTAAAACACAACCTCCTACTACACTTGCATATACACATAGTATCATATACCCAAATATATGAGAACTATGTTGTTATGCCCTCACAACGCGCACAAGTGTAATACTAGTATTCCGCATTATCGATGTCCAATCTCGATAATACTACGACTAGGATATTTAATGATTAATCCTTCGTGGATGATACTGTCTCATATCATCTCAATCCAGGAACTAATCATAAGGACCTCCTATCATTTATACATCTTGGTGATCTAATCACAAATGATAAGAGAGCAATCTCCTTTGTCACATAGTTAATTTGTACAACAACACTATGATCTGTACAAATAATGACGCTATGGGTCATAACTGTCCAACAGTGGAACCTTTGCGTCACGACAAGTGTCCTACAACGTGGCTTCGCCATTCTCTGACACGTGTCCCCAATGTGGCTTCACCATTCTCTGACACGTGTCCCCAACGTGGCTTAACCATTCTCTAACACGTGTCCATAACATGCATTCGCTGGTCTGGGTGGCCAAGTTGCTATAAATAAGAGCGTCCGGCATTAGAAATTTTCATACTTTCTTTCCTGATTCCTCTGTAAATCTTGGATAGAGCCTTGTTTGTTTATTTACTTAAAGCTTTTTGTAATGTCTTTTTCTTTCAATAATAAAAGTACGAGTATGTTTTATTACAAAATGAGTAGCTAATTTCTTTTCTGCTGGGGTAAGGGCGAAGCTTTTATAATGGAAACATAGATTAAACTCGCTTTTATTATAATAAATAAATTGAAATCTAATGATTAAAACTTAATTTAATTCTAGATTAATTATTGACAATTTTCTACCGCATTTATGGCTGGTTTTATCTTTCTACCGCCTTTGTGGCTGGTTTTATCTTTCTACCGCCTTTATGGCTGGTTTTATCTTTCTACCGCCTTTATGGCATGTTTTATCTTTCCACCACCTTTATGGCTGGTTTTATCTTTCCACCACCTATATGGCTGGTTTTATACGATTTTGGCATAATTAAGTACCTTGGTATGACTTGTTATAGACAAACGGTATCACCGCCTTTATGGCTGATTTTATGTTTTTGGCATGTTAGTACCTTGGTAGGACTATTCATTGACATAAATGACTATCGATTTTATAGCTGGTTCTTTTTATTGGCATATTAATTATTCCTGTAATAGATTAAGTGGGTAAAAATGGTAATTTATAAATTTTGATAAAGCGAGATTTCTAAATGTTTAAAAGACTAAAAGTGGATCCCCTAACTCCAGCATTTCCTTCTATTATTGTATTCCAACCTAAAATCCTCCAACTACTTCAACAAAGCAAACTTTTCATTTCTGCACTGTTCATTATTCTATTTTACGAAATCTCTTCTCTGTGGATCGACCCCGGACTCACCGGGTTATTTTATTACTTCGACACTCTTATACTTGGAAGTAAAATACCACTTTTCAAGCGTGTCACATATCATATACGTAACTATACAAACTAATGGAACCTTAATTAAAAGGGAGAATTAGTGTTATTGGAGCATATCCCCAAGAGTATTGAAACTAATTCGGTAACACTCAATATCAAACGAACCAAATCATATAAGATTCAATTTCTCCCACTAATCAATTCCATCACGATGGAATCGTAGAAGAATAGTATTGAGTAAGAATCATATTCATTGAATAATCTTAGAACTAATTGCCATAAATTCGTATGTTTGATCGTATCAAACATCTTTGAACAATTCAAAGACTCGTGATGAATTTTAAAGATACAGTTTTCAAAACTTCAAATCGAATATCTTTGAACCATTCAAAATATTTTATCTGTGTCTCATCAGAAACATATTAAAAGTTCTCGAACCATTCAATACATTCAATATGTGTTCTTTTAGAAATACGTAACTAAGTCATGACAACTCATTAACTAAGTTACGAAATAAGGAAAACTATCCAAGGTAATTTATAAATCATTAAACTACATATATCCAATGTATTAGTTTAATAAATCTGTGGTCCAATGACAATTATTAGTTAAATGAGATTAATCACATTCCCGAATACAATATTCATTAAATGGATAAGGATATGTGGTGTGATCTCGTATCAGACCATCCTTTACCATACGGAATAAACATCTAAAGCTTATATGATAAAATCTTATAAAGCACTGTTCTAAGTTATTTACTTAACCGAATATTTTTCTTAATGTTCATCTTTTGATCAATGACACTACTAGTCATATTATAAACATTTTTTTATAAAGAACAAGTAACTATCCAATAGTCGCAAGCTCTGATATCAAATATCAAAACATCATTAAATAATATTTTAAATAACTAGACGAGAGATCTGGTATCTCATACCTATAGTTGTCGTATTGTGAGAATCGATATTCTGTATACACAACTATACACATCTCTTTTCTTTAGCTTTATAATTTCCCTTCAACTATTCACAACAATTGTAAATAATTGATTAGGAAATTGTGTCATACACACTACCTCTAAAGGTCACTAAAGCCAAAAAACGTCATTATCAGATAAACAAATACCTAATGAGGAATTCTTAATGCCAGTCAAGAATTTCGAGACATGAACTAATTCACGTCAATTCTTACTGGACAAGAAACTATTCTTTCTAAAGACTTATATCCTAAATCAGATATCTATTTAGATTACCTAATGTGACTTAGTAACTAAGTCACTAACCATATTGATTTTCAAGAAAATCGGAACAACAATTCCCGATAATTTTGTCTAATCTAACAATATCCAAGCCTACTCATAATCTAGAACATATTCTAGAAATCTGCAGCCATAAGTGAAGTTAGAAAACATATATATAAATATGCATGCAATGGATTAAAAGTTTAATTCTATATACACAATAAAATAAAGGAAACATAAGCACCAATTTCCATAATATTACACAATGCCTTAGTTATGGATTTTTAACCCAGCAGTGCCTCCCACTACTTTACATAATACCGTAATTCCCAACGGAAAATGGGAATCCAATAATTAAATTGAATTCCATAATGAGAAGTGGACCCCATGAATATATTTTGACTCACAACTTTGGCACGTTCTCACCTACGTATATTCACAAGTAGACAACTCATTGTCAATCACACTCACTGTGACTCCTGATTTTGGTCCTGACCGTTTCTCATTATGACAGCTATGGGACGTTCACAAAGAGGCGTATCAAGACTTCACTTGTCAGTGACAGACTCAAGCTACCGATGTAGTCCTGACAGCTTTGGCACGTTCAGGATTTCCACTTTCACTTGAATTTGTCTCTTATCATATAAGTCCTACCAGCGTAAATGAACTACCATCAGCCATAACTGCACAGCTTTGGCATGATACAGCTACAACATCAGCAAATCATTTGCATCCGTACTAACAAGGCGGACCAAGAAATAAGTATTCCTAATACTAGTTACTTTAAATGCCTTATTTAAGCGGGGATATTCCTAAAGAAGGTTTTACTCTACATCAAATGCAGATTTTAATCTAGATCAATTTCTCAACAGTTTAATTCTACCTGGGAAAACATAATTTAACTTAACTATTAAATCTGCGTTATGTGAAAATATAAATATTGGATTATATACCATATGTCAAGCATGACAAATGTAATGGATGAAGGATCAGACCTGCTCCGATACCATTTTTGTTGGGGTTTTAGTGCGGGCGCAACAGAAGCTCGCGGTTCGGGTGAAATCGTAACTTAAAAACTTTTGAAATTACCAAATAAATTATTTAATATCCAATATGAATAATTCATTCATATTTCACCTAAACATATTTATTCGATATCAAATAATGACATAAATAGGTTAGAAATATCGCGAAACTTTTACGAAAATATTTTTTCCGCAAAATGGCATAAAACGCGTTTTTATCTGAACCGACCAACCAAAACACATTCCGGAAATTATTCCAATGCCCAAAACACATCCAATATATTTATACAACATACTTTTCATCACCAAAATCACAGAAAATCCAGATCTGATTTGGTAATTAAAAATATTATTTTTCATGCTTTAAATCCAATTTTCTCAACATTAATCATATCAATATTAACACCAACCAAAGCCACCACCTATGAAGAACTAAAGAACAATTATAGGAGTTACAAGAGTAGTCATAACACTCTAGAATGGAAAAAAGTCATCAAATGATAAAATTGAATCAGTATTACACTAATATCATCCAATCCAACTTCACACATGCATCTAGCCTCCAAATTATCTTCAAATCAAAAAGCCCCAAAATCTAAGAAATGAAGAAACCCTAGAACTATTCTAGATATTCAAGAACAAGAAACAAGCTTTCTAAGTTTAAGATTTATGAAGATTACCTCCAAATCTCCTAATTTCCTTAATCTTTTTTCTTGAATTTCTTTAATTTCTTCCTTGTTTCTTCAAACAAATTTTTGGGTACTTTAATGGAGATAGGTTTTGGCCATGGGAGCGTGATTAAAGAGAAAACAAAATTTTCAACTTTAAATAGTAAGCCAAAACCGACTTAGGGTGTTTAAAGAAGGGTATTTTGGTCATTTGGTCAATTAATCTAATTAATTAATAATAATAACCTTTAAGTTAACAAATCCAATTTGTAAACTTTAAGCTTAATAAAATCATGCCATATGTAACCAATAATAATCAAACATATTGCATAACAATTATGTAATATTGGAATAATTTAATTATCTAGAAATTTAACATTTAAACATCTAAATAATTAATTAATGCAATTATTATTATATATGTATTTTTATTTACATTAAATAACATATACATATATTAATGGCATGTGTCAAAATCTCATTTGACAAATAATTAATATGTATCAAATGAAATTTTATATCAAATACAAATACACATTAATTATCAAATGATCGAAATGCCCATAATACATGTATTTTCGTTTAACCATTAAACGACTCAGATTAACTCATTTAATCGGTGAAGTATTACGAATAATCTATATTACTCATAACGCGTTGTCCAAGTGCTCAACCAGTACACTTCATATTGTGGGACTCTCTAAGTTTATGTTTATCCGTCACGGAATCCAATTTCGTGTCCATAATTCACCCACTCATGAATTATGACGACCACAGATAATCTCGCTAAACTATGCAAGTCGAGGTCATTGCATACGTATAATCCCTCCGTCACAGGCTATCAATATTATACCGAGGATATTGATAAGAACGTCAAATCCCTAAGGTATAAAATAGTCGACTTTTAAAATTACGATCTCTAAATAACATTTGGAACTCACTTCCGAAGTATACCACGACCATGGATTTACTAGATCTCAAATACATACCTGATACCTATGCCATGTACACATGACTGACAGATTCTATCTGATACTAACAGGATATCATGAGCATCAGTCCACACCCAACGAACAGGTGGAGGTCTGATCTAAATAGATCGGTGATGTGACTACCATCAACATATGAAGGATATCTTTTATATCCACAATGGTATCTCAAGTCGAAGGACCACTATGCTACTCGACTCGAGAAGATTCCTATTGACGTTGGTGTACCATATATTAGGAAATCTTCAGTGAGTCGTTCAGTGTTGGTCAAATGAACACCTACATGTTTATATGAGTCTCCCAAGACTCATGATTCATTGAGATAAACCATCGGACCAAGTCTCGATATACGACATGTACTGGTCTCAGCGAATTTTACTAACCGACCCGTGTTAGTAAATCTTGACCAGGAACTTTATTTGATAATATACTTTTAGTAGTGACACTTCCAATGTCAATTACAAACTACTTTGTAACTGCGCACTATAAAATATATTATCGGGTCTTTGTCTAATATATACATATCACTAAACCAATTTAGTTTAAATCTAATCGTAATTAGATCGAATATGTATTTAAAAGCAAGAAGTACTACCATAAATAAGTAATATTATGGAAAAAAAATGAATTGTTCGTATTCATGAATCGGACATAAATACGATCCGGATTGGCACTCTGAGCACCAACCCTAACAGTTGGAACCATACAAACTTGTAAGAGATTGACAATCACATAGAGACAAGGATTTAACGTGGTTCGGCAGAGAGTGACTCCAACCTACATCCACGAGATAAAAAGAATTGATTTTATTAGCATCATGGTAAAACCTGCCCGAGCTGATAACATGGGAATGTCAAATTTTCAAAAGTTATGATTGTCTGGCATACTTTTCACAACGTTTCGGGTTCACGACTCATTTTCTCTCTCTATCACTGACTTCTCTTAGTATTCTTGCTCTCAAATTATAATTTTCTATTCTCAAGGTTTTTAGCTAAAAGAACCAACCCCCTCTACAATGACTTCAACACATTTATATAGGTTCACTATTCCCATTTACAACTGATACTGTAGTCACACTACATCGCTTAGTCATCATTACCCCCTTATCGACCATATCCACCGCCCATTTCGACAACACTCAAGCCAGCTGCTCTACCACTGCACCTACCTATGGCCACCTTTGGTGGCTGATTGCACTCATAACTTCAATCGCTGATTTATTATTTCATTATTAGCTTTCTAGATGCGCTCAATTCCAGGTAGGCCACACGTCATGTTACTTTAACCTGGTCGGGTGTAGCTTCGTCAGAGCTCCTCGGGCAAGATTCTTCAGAGCTCATCAGGCCAGGTTCTTCATTTAGGGAGACCTCATCAGGCTGGGGTACTGAAACACATGAAACACCCCAATTCAAACTTAAAAAGTGGTCAGGTCCGTACCAACATCACCTCATCCTCTGAAACTCTCCTCGAGCAAAGCATATCATTACACACCATGGTTGGGTCCCTCTTCCAATCTTCCTCTTACTTTTGAGCCTATCTAACCATATTGGTCGTGTAGTACAACAAAGGCTCGAATCCCCAGGCATTGACCCTCATTGGGGTAAGTGCTATAAAAAAAACCACCATCAACATATGTCCCTCAGTTCTCAATGTTGGACAATTATGACCCATAGCATTACTATTTATAAAGAACATGGTGTTTTTGTTAAAAATTAATTATGTGACAAAGGAAATTGCTATTTTATCATTTTGTAATTGGATTACTTGGATATATAAATGATAAAAGTACATATGGTTAAATTAGATTAATAAGATATGAGACAGTATTAATCCACGAACGGTTTAATCATTAAATATCCCTAGTCGTAGTATTATCGAGACTGGACATCGATAATGTGGAATAGACTAGTATTACACTTGTGCGCGTTATGGAAGCTTAACGACATAGTTCTCATATATTTAAGTATTGGATACTTATGCAAGTGTGATAAGAGGTTCTGTTAGATGTTGGACCGGGAGCAGCTTCGCTCTGGATAGACCCCTCAGAATCCCATTGGTAGTATGACTATGTGTCTATAGGAATCCGAATCAGGGTAGGTGTATGTGATCTTTAACCTGAGACTTGCAACGCTAATATTTGCGACAATCATTATACTTTGATTTTGGTCGTCCGGAGCTTTAACAGGTTCTGTGTACGCCTCTGTTGGGTTTATTGAGAATCATAGTGTATTGGGTGTGATGTCAAGATATGAGTATCACTTCAGTCATATGGAGATGATGATCACGCAGGATATGGTACCAGTACACTTAAATGCTGTAACTATCGGGATAATATGACTAGGTCATGATTATCCAATTACAGAGATTAGTTACGCGGGATCCGATATATGCTTCGTACAAGGCAGACATAGAGCCAGCCCTAGGCCTAGCATATGACATCCGATACTGGATCGTATTATGCAATACTTTGTATACTACGCCTGATACAAATTATATATTATTTGTTGAATATTTCTGGAGAATTGGGTAGGCACGATGCTTTGCTAGAAGCCAACCATGTCTTGTAAATCAGTGAGGACGTGGTACGGGGTACGCACGTGTCGGATAGTCCGACAACCTTATTTACTGCCAACATATCCAGAGATCTCTTGGGTCGCTTCCTAAAGATTCACCAATGACATTTGACTCGAACAGAATTAATTTGGGACTAATTATGAGAGAGAAAATTAATCTGGGATTAATTGCGGTAAGAATTAATCTGTGATTAATTGCGGCAAGAATTAATCTGGGATTAAATTCGTCTAGAAGAGAGAACGCTATTAATTTGGAATTAATCGATAAAATAAATTTAATAGTTAAATTAGATTTTTCTATTTAATTTATTTATTTGGGATAAAATAATATATTAGATATATTAATTGAAATTGGATTTCAATACGGAATTAAAATTAGATTTTAATTCAAGCGAACGAATTAATTTGGAATTAATTCGTAAGCGACTATCGTAATATTTTGCTATGCATTATTATTTAATTAAATTGGAATTAATAATGTAACGACGGAAAATTTGTTTAATCGGAGTAAACGAACCCGGGCCCAAAGTGTGTTGTGTAAGCTAACTAAATTTTGAGTTTAAAGTGGTGGGACCCACTTTACTTACATCAACATTTTGACATGTGATGGAAGTAGTTGGAATAGTGAATTGGATTCATTAAACTCACACAACACACAAGTTTGACTCACTATTCACTCATCTCTCCCAACTATCTCCTTTGGCCGAATTTCTTACTTCTTGGAGGTGAAATCTTGCTTCATTTTTTGATCAAGGTGATAGGGAAACTCACCCAAGAGTTTAGAACTCAACACAAAGCTTGGAGCTTCCACATCCAAAGAAAATTTTGAATTTTCCAACCGATCAATGTAAGTATTCCGCAACTTACCTTGTTTAATTCACACTTTAATCTTGTTTAGAGATCCTTGGCATGTCTTAGAGACACTAACAATGGTATCCGAGCCTATCTAAGCATGATTTGAATTCTAAGGTTCTTAACTTTAATTTTGGGATTTTGTGCTTGGAGCATCTAATTTCTAAATTGATTGTTTAGATGTGATTAGATGATGATAAATTAGATTTGTGCATCATTGGATTTGTGAAAAATTGATTGGATCAAAAATTCCCAAAATCCTTATCATGGCCGAACATACCCTAGGGAGAACTCATGGTGAATTTTGAAAATTAGACACTTGGATGTGTTGTTGGCATGAAATGTATGTTAAATGTTGATTTAATTGGATTGAAATCAAATTGCATGATTATTTCCTTACATTTGCAGTGAGTTGAAGCATGTTGAATGAATTGATTTTGCTTCAATTTGTGTAGGACATGAATTGAAAATTAAGCATGATTAATTTGATTAATTAATGTTTTGGAAATATTAGATTAATTATGTTAATTACACTTTAATTGGATTAATATGATATTTGAATATTATGCTAATTTAATTTGTTGTATTTGGGCTAGTGGGCTTGATTGGGCCAAGTATGGTTTTGGACAATTGGGTTGGATCCAATTGGGCCTAAACCATTTCCATAAAGTCCAAAGTATGACTTTTGGGCCTTAGATAATTTAATTGGGCCTAATAGGCCAAAATTGATTTTTTGGCAAAGGGTGATTCCTAAATGGGCCTTGGCATTTTGGGTTGGATCCTTAATGGCCAAAGTCCATGCCTAAAGAATCAATTGAAAGCCCATTGGACTTGATTGAAATAGTATTGGATACTAATTGGGCCTTTGAGACCCAAATTGGATTAGATTTGGAATCCAAGTCTAAAAGGCACTATTATAAGTGTAATTATTTAATTTGGAACTAAACATGAATTAGTATAGGATACAATTTAAATTGGATTTAAAATTGTAGTTCGATATAATTCAAGAATACTTACTTTGAGTATTTATTCTTAAAAGAGTTGGTCTCGCGCAAATCAAATCGTTGTATGAACATTGGATGGTCATTAATCAAAGATTAATTAATTGGATTAGATTGATTTACATCATGCTTTGTGTGAATACTTTGACGTATTTTTATGAATAATGTATATCGGATGGATATTAGATGGGTGGGGGCAATTTTGGAAATTGTTGTAAATATGGTCTTTATTTAAATTATACCTGCATGTCCAGCCTTTCACCTCTTTATCTCTTTGTATTTCTCTTCTCACCAATTCCCCTCAATGAAATGAGGTTTCTTTATGTATTATGTAATTGGGTAGAAGAATGTAAAGTGCTAGCGGGAGAGAGAGATTTTTTCTAGGAACAAATTGTATTATATATCCATCCGCATATCATTATTAAATTTTATCGCGCCTTATTATGCTTTTAGAATGCATGTTTAAGGGTGTATGATGAGACCTAATCAAAGATAATAAATTGGTTGTCAATTTACGAAAAAAACCTCACTTTAATATTAAGTGTTTTCCTTCCATTGAGTGGTTCTTTCTCAAGATCCAAGATTGTCTTTGATTTATTGCACAAATTCAAGATCATTGTCCATCGCGGATGTGTTTGAACCACGAAATCTTTGTTATATATCGCATGTCTTGGGCAGTTGTGACTTGTTGGCCAAAGTCAAAGTCACTTCTGAACATCGATGTGGATTACGAAGCTTTCCCACTGTCAATGGGTCCCGCTTAACTGGAATCATTAAGCTTGTTGAGCCAAAGCTAAGGCTTAGTTGATTCAGAGGAAAATGTTAGGAAATATATTGGATATATGTTTTGGACTTGGAGGTCCACCTACCAGATCTAGGAATTGGATGGGATCCAATTGATCTTAGAGATCTACCTAGTTAAGTTTCATACAGTTGGTTGGCCAAAGTCAAGGTTGTGTGTTATTTAACGGGATCCTAGCCCACTAGGAATTGGGTTTCCCAAGTACTCAACAGAGGATTAGAGGCTCACCAAAAAATAGTGGGAGGCTTGTATTAAATTTGTAATTTCATTTAATACTTGCTAGTACGTGCTCTTTTATTATTATATCACGTTATATATATATTAGTTGGACTAATATCTTTTATTACTTTCTTTGAACAGTTAGATTGTACAAGACACTACTCCACTTGTAGTTGGTTATATAGTTGGACTATAGTAACCATTGCATTTTGAGTGTACCCGAGATCGTTGATTGGATAGTTGGACTATAGCAATCAAGATGGCTGGAAAGATTAGCGTTAGGGACATAATCATGGGTGAGAATGTCTTTAACGGCTCTAATTTTCCAGACTGGGAAATGAATCTCAAGATAGTCCTGGGATCTGAGAAGTTACTCTATTTTATAGAGAGACCTCTCGGGTCTGAGCCCAGACATGAGCGGGTAGTGGATCATGAACTTTGGAAGACTCATCGATATGATAACTTTACTGCTCAGTTTGTCATACTTGCTGCAATGACTCCTCAATTCATCGTCAGAACAAAGGATTGGATCCTTATAACATGATGTTGAAATTGGAAGACTTTCACATATCTAACCTTAGATCTCAGAAGTGCGAATTGCAAAAGAAGCTCTTTTGCTCGAGTATGTCAGAGGGTACATTTGTCGAGCACTACGTGTCGCAGATGATTACTGACATCGAACAGCTAGTTCAGCTGGGCATTACCTTCGAGGCCGAGACTTCCATAGATTTGATCTTATAATCTCTGCCCGATTGCTGGGGCGGGTTCATCATGAACTACAATATGATGAACCAAGAAAAGACTTTTGGAGAGTTAATGGCGATGCTGAAAGAGGCAGAGCTAGAGCTTCTGAAGGGTAAGAAGCGCGAGGCGCATCTTACTTCGACATCCTAGAAGGCCAAGGCTTGGCCGAAGGCTTCTGGGGGTGTGAAGAAAAAGAAGAAAAATGGCAAGACTAAATTGTCACGGTCTTCTGGGAAGACTAAAGACAAATCCCAAGACGTCTGCCTACATTATGGCAAACAGGGTCGCTGGAAGCGTGACTGTCGTGAGTACAAGGCAGACTTGAAGGAAGAGAGGGCGGGCAAGGCTCCGGCCTCAAGTATGTTTGTTATTGAAATAAACATGTCCACTACTGGTTTTAAAAATTGGATTTTTGATTCTGGATGTGGTACTCACATATGTACTGATGTGCAGGATCTGCGAGTCGGAAAAGGGATGAGAGTCGCTGTTTTAGCCGTAGGAACTTATGTTTTAAATCTGCCCTCGGGGCATGTAATTACATTAGGTGACTGTTATTTTGTACCTAGTTTAACTAGGAACATCATCTCTGTATCTTGTTTAACCCGATGCGGGTATACCTTTGTATTCAGGAACACTGGGTGTTTTGTATATAAAGATGACATTTTGATATGTACAGCAGATGTTAATAATGGTCTTTATATTTTCAGTATAAATGAATCTCAAACATATAACATGACAAACAAAATGCTCAAACTGAGTAAAAGAGATGAAACTTATCTGTGGCATTGTCGTATGGGACACATTAACAAAACTCGTATATCCACACTTTCGAAGAGTGGATACTTGGACAGATTTGATCTTAATTCATATGACGTCTACGAATCTTGTTTATCAGGCAAAATGCCTAAAATACCTTTTAATGGTAAGGGTGTACGTGCCACTGAGTTGTTAGCTCTCGTTAATAGTGACGTATGTGGGCCCATGTCTAGCCAGGCTAGAGGTGGATATGAATACTTTGTAACCTTTACGGATGATGCATCGCGTTATGGTTATGTGTATCTTATGAGACACAAGTGTTGGTTATTATCTAGGTCCCAAGATCAAACAAGACATGAAAACATTGTGTGAACACACCAACGGAGATATCGGAATACTCACATCGATCGGTTGAGTCGATTTGGAGACGAATGAAGCCCAAAATGCTCACTACCAAGGGCGCCAAACTGCATAGTCCACTGCCTCCAAAAACAGAATTTTGAGTTGAGAAACGGAGCTCCAAGCTTCGTCGAACGGATCCCGGCTCATGGGTGAACCTCCCTACCATCTTCGCAAGACTCGTAAGTGTGCTAGCACTTGATTTCTCACCATGAAAACCACTCTTGCTTCCCTTTTATTCACGCCATTTTGCTTCAAAAAACAGTGAGCATTTTCAGTTTGGGCGTGAGGAGAAGAGAGAAAAAGAGAGAGAAGAAAGTTGTGTAATGTGTGTTGGTTAAGCTTTTCCAAAAAGCCTTTTATATTTTTCAAGAAAAATACTAAAACAATTACTAATGAATTAAATCAAAAATCCAAAAGTAAATGCTTTTCCCTCCAAACACTATTACACCAACTTACATCAACTATTCACATGTCACTTTAATAAAGTGATGTGATCCAAGTCAATCCATCAATCCATCAATCAATCAATCAATCAATCAATCACTCAAAGTGACTTTTGATTTGACGCTTGATGTGACGATTGATTTGAAGCTTGATGCGACTTGCGATGCCGCACTTGAATTCGAAATACGAATGCGCTCGCAATCACACTCGGGCTCGGGTTCGCTAATTCCAAATTAACGATTTTTCCGTCGCGTCGTAATTAAATGATTACGCGTAGCGAATTCACTATTCACGTCGCTAACGAATTAATTCTAAATTAATTCGTTCGCCCGAATTAAATTCTAATTTTAATTCCGCGTCGAAATCTAATTTCGTTTAATATATCGAATATATTAATTCATTGATTAATTCCAAATTAATCGTTATCTCTCTCTAGACGATATTTTATCCTAGATAAAATATCTCCGTAATTAATCCTAGATTAATTTTCTCTCTCTTCTATATAATCCCAGATTATTCAAGAGTGCGAGTTGTGCGTCATCGGTGGATTATCGGGAAGCGACCCATGAGATCCCCGGATAAGTTGGCAGTAAATACGGTCGTCGGAGTATCCGAATCACGTACGTACCAAGTACTACGTTCTACCGATTTACGAGACAAGGTCAACTCCTAGCAAAGCACCAAGTCTACCCAATTCTCCGGACATATCCATTTAAGAATATTAAAGATCTGTATCAAGCGTAGTATACGATTGTATTGTGTATATCGGCCCAGTATCGGATAGTCACGTGCTAGGGCTGGGGCTGGATAAGTGTCTACCCCGTCCGAAGCACATATCGGATGCCTGGTAACATAGTCTCTATAATTGGGTATTCATGACCTGGTAACAATATCCCGATTGGTTGCGCAACACTCAAGAGCACTAGTACCGTATCCTGCGTGACATCATCTCCAATATGACTGAAGTGATACTTCCGTCTTGACATCACACCCAATACACTACGACTCTCTGATAAACCCAGAAGTGGTGTACGCAGAACCGGTTAAAGCCCTGTACCACCAAGACCAAAGTCTATCGATTATCGTAAGTATTAGCGATGTAAGTCTCAGGTTAAGACTATACACACCTACCTTGAATTCGGCCTCCCATAGACACATAGTCATAATACCAATGGGATTCTGAGGGGTCTATCCAGAGCGAAGCTGTTTCCCGTACCATCGGTGAAACACGACCTCCTATCGCACTTGCATAAGTATCCAATACTTATATATATGAGAACTATGCCGTTGTGCCCTCACAACACACACAAGTGCAATACTAGCCTATTCCGCATTATCGATGTCCAGCCTCGATAATACTCCGGCTAGGGATATTTAATGATTAATCCTTCGGGGACTGATACTGTCTCATATCATTCTCAGTCCAGGAACTAATCATAGGGACCTCTCTTCATTTATGTATCTATGGTGATCTAATCACAAATGATGAGAGTGCAATTTCCTTGTCACATAGTTAATTTGCTACAACAACACAATGATCTGTGCAAATAGTGACGCTATGGGTCATTTTGTCCAACAACAAGTATGAAACTTTTGAGAAATTCAAAGAGTTTCGATACGAAGTAGAAAACCAGACCAGCAAAAGTTTTAAAACATTGCGGTCGAACCGTGGTGGAGAATACTTAAGCAATGAGTTTCAAGATTACCTGAGAGAATATGGTATTCTTTCACAGTGGACTCCTCCCGAAACACCTCAATTGAACGGTGTGTCCGAACGGAGAAACCAAACTTTGTTGGACATGGTAAGGTCAATGATGAGTCACATTGAGCTACCAATTTCCTTCTGGGGATACGCATTGAACAGTGCAATCTTATTTTGAATAAGGTTCCGTCAAAGTCTGTTGAACAGACTTCATATGAAATATGGACATGAAAGAAACCGGGTTTCTCATTCCTGAAGATTTGGGGATGCTGGGCATATGTTAAATATTTGGATGGTACCAAACTAGAACCCAAATCGGATAAGTGCTTATTTATAGGTTATCCTAGGGAAACCAAAGGATATTACTTCTACAACCCACAAGAGAACAAAATATTTGTTGCTCTTCATGCAGTTTTCCTCGAAAAAAGAATTCATAGATGCAATGATAAGTGGGAGGAAAGTAGAACTCGATGAAAATCAGAGTGATACAGTTCCGGCACCGACCCCCACACGGAACACCAACAGTCCATCAAGGATGAGACTGTTCCACAATCTTCTAATACACACGAACTGCATAAGTCGGAGAGAGTCAGAAAACAACCTGAGAGGTATGAGTTTCCGATCTCACCTCATGTAGACATCAATCTTATTGAGGAAGATGAACCGACTACGTATGAGGAAGCGATACAAGGTATCGACTCCGCTTTATGGCAAGAAGCCATGAAGTCCGAAATGGATTCCATGTATTCCAACCAAGTTTGGATACTAGTTGATGCACCAGAAGGCATTGAGCCTATTGGTTGTAAATGGGTCTTCAAGAAGAAGACAGACATGGATGGCAACATACAAACGTACAAAGCTAGGCTTGTAGCGAAATGGTATCGTCAACGACATGGTGTCGATTACGATGAAACTTTTTCACATGTTGCCATGATTAAATCCATTCGGATAATGCTTGCTATTGCTGCATATTTCGATTATGAAATTAGGCAGATGGACGTCAAAACTACTTTCCTTAACGGAAACCTTTTGGAGGATGTTTATATGCAACAGCCTGACGGTTTTATCATGCCAAAACATGAAAACAAAGTTTGTAAGTTAAATCGATCCATTTATGGATTGAAGCAAGCATCGCGTTCTTGGAACCAAAGTTTTGATGAGATCATAAAAGAATATGGTTTCATTCAAAACGAAGATGATTCTTGTGTATATAAGAAGGTTAGTGGGAGCGCACTGACATTCATTGTCCTATATGTTGATGATGTATTGCTTTTAGGCAATGACATTCTCATGCTACAATCGGTGAAAGCTTGGCTTTCATTAAAATTCTCCATGAAATACCTGGGAGAAGTAGCCTTTATTCTGGGAATAAGGATCTACCGGGATAGATCTAGAAAACTGCTCGCACTCTCCCAGATCTCGTACATTGACAAAGTGTTGAAGAGATTCAACATGGATCAGTCTAAGAGGGGGCTGCTTCCGGTGTCACATGGCATCTCTCTATATAAGGACATGTGTCCTAAAACTCAAGATGAGAGAGATTCAATAAATCAGATCTCGTTCGCTTCTGCAGTCGGATCGATCATGTATGCCATGATATGTACGCGACCTTATGTCTCGTATGATTTGAGCATGTGCATTCGCTATCAGGCCGGTCCAGGTGATGGTCACTGGATTGCTGTTAAGAACATCCTTAAGTATCTTAGACGAACTAATGATGCTTTCTTAGTCTATGGAGATGGAGAACTTGAGGTGACTGGGTTCACCGATGCAAGTTTCCAAACCGATAAAGACGACTGTAAGTCGCAATTGGGGTATATATTTTGTTTGAACAATGGAGCAGTGAGCTGGAAATCTTCCAAGCAAGAGACTGTTGCCGATTCAACAACAGAAGCGGAATATATTGCTGCAACTGAGGCAGCAAAAGAAGCAGTTTGGATTCGTAAATTCCTAATTGGATTAGGAGTAGTTCCGTTAGCAGCTGAGCTCGTACTTTTATATTATGACAATAACGGGGCTATAGGACAGGCTAAGGAACCGAGATCTCATCAACGGTCCAAGCATGTACTTCGACGTTTCCATCTGATTCGTGAGATCATACATCGTGGTGATGTGAAGATCGAAAAGATTGCTTCAGATGACAACATTACAGATCCGCTGACGAAAGCTATTTCTGAGAAAAAGTTTGAGCGACATGTACATAGTTCGGGTGTTAGATACTTGAGTGATTGGCTATGAGCCAAGTGGGAGATTGTTGGACAATTATGACCCATAGCATCACTATTTGTAAAAAAACATGATGTTTTTGTACAAATTAACTATGTGACAAAGGAAATTGTTATTTTATCATTTTATAATTGGATTACTTGAATATATAAATGATAAAAGTCCATTTGGTTAAATCAGATTAATAAGATATGATACAGTATTAATCCACGAACAGTTTAATCATTAAATATCCCTAGTCGTAGTATTATCGAGACTGGACATCGATAATACGGAATAGACTAGTATTACACTTGTGCGCGTTATGGAAGGTTAACGCCATAGTTCTCATATATTTAAGTATTGGATACTTATGCAAGTGTGATAAGAGGTTTTGTTAGCCGTTGGACCAGGAACAGCTTCGCTCTGGATATACCCCTCGGAATCTTATTGGTAGTATGACTATGTCTCTTTGGGAATCCGAATCAGGGTAGGTGTATGTAATATTTAACCTGATATTTTCATCGCTAATACTTATGACAATCAGTACACTTTGGTTTTGGTCGTCTGGAGCTTTAACAGGTTCTGTGTACGCCTCTGCTGGGTTTATTGAGAATCGTAGTGTATTGGGTGTGATGTCAAGATGGGAGTATCACTTCAGTCATATCGAGATGATGATCACGCAGGATACGGTACTAGTACTCTTAAATGTTGCAGCTATCGGGATAATATGACTAGGTAATGATTATCTGATTACAGAGACTAGTTATGTTGGATCCGATATATACTTCGTACGGGGTAGACACAAAGCCAGCCCTAGGCCTAGCATGTGACATCCGATACTGGATCGTATTACGCAATACTTTGTATACTACGCCTAATACAAATTATATATTCTTCGTTGAATATTTCTGGAGAATTGGGTAGGCACGGTGCTTTGCTAGAAGCCAACCATGTCTTGTAAATCGGTGAGAATGTGGTACGAGGTACGCACGTGTCGGATAGTCCGACAACCGTATTTACTGCCAACATATCCAGGGATCTCTTGGGTCGTTTCTCAAAGATTCACCAATGATATTTGACTCGAACAGAATTAATTTGGGATTAAATTCGTCTAGAAGAGAGCTATTAATTTGGAATTAATCGATAAAATAAATTTAATGGTTAAATTGTTATTTATTTGGGCTAAAATAATATATTAGATATATTAATTGAAATTGTATTTCAATACGGAATTAAAATTGGATTTTAATTCAAGCGAACGAATTAATTTGGAACTAATTCGTAAGCGACTATCGTAATAATTTTGCTAGGCAATATTATTTAATTAAATTGGATTTAATAATGTCGCGACGGAAAATTTGTTTAATCGGATTAAACGAACCCGGGCCCAAAGTGTGTTGTGTAAGCCAACTAAATTTTGAGTTTAAAGTGGTGGGACCCACTTTAATTACATCAACATTTTGACATGTGATGGACGTAGTTGGAATAGTGAATCAGATTCATTAAACTCACACAACACACAAGTTTGACTCATTATTCACTCATCTCTCCCAACTCTCTCCTTTGGCTGAATTTCTTACTTCTTGGAAGTGAAATTTTGCTTCATTTTTTTTTATCAAAGCTAGCATTTTTGGGGTCAAACAAAGTGATAGGGAAACTCACCGAAGAGTTTAGAACTCAACACAAAGCTTGGAGCTTCCACATTCAAAGAAAATTTTGAATTTTCCAACCGATCAATGTAACTATTCCGGACTTACCTTGTTTAATTCACACTTTAATCTTGTTTAGAGATCATTGGCATGTCTTAGAGACACTAACACTCAATACCAATGAATTCTGCGAGCTGGAGCAATGATCTTTATAAAGATTGTGGTGTGAGGAGGATAAAGCCAACTTGATGTCCTATTGTAGTCATTCTTTCCTAAGAAACCTCTTTCGAACACCCTTCTTGGGTCACATCTGTCCTCTTCTGTCTCACTGCATCAGGTGTTTCAGGGCTTCACCGCCTCGGGTGGGTCAACTTGCTTACTGTCAAAAATGCTCTTTCTGAGGATTTAGTTTCCTATCATCATTATCCAAAAAGACATCTAATGGTTTTAAAAAGGCCATAGAAATACGCAAAGCGACCATCCCTTTCCTTAAATGCGCCCATCAAATCCTTCAAATCACAATCATTTCTTATCCCTCTGCGTGCCAAGTGTCACCCATCCATGATTTGCCCGTCTAAAAATTGGTTGGCTGAGATTACCCGAGCACATGGCAAGCAACGTTCATTAGATTTCATGATGTGTTTTTCTGGTATAGTTATCATTTAATATTTGAGGTCTTTTTTATTATGGTATTGTTTATTGTCTTACTTGTTATGTTTTTATGATTATGGTTTTCCGTAGTATATCTGGTTGGACTCTCAGTAAGTTCGGTTGGATATTAGTATCATAATGTATATCTAGCCTATGATAAACTATATCCGGCCACGCCTTTTTGAGGAAAGGCGATAAAATGCATGCTTTGATTTGTTTCATCACTTATCAATGTTGTAATAATTAATAAATATTTACTCTATTTATTTTTATAATTCATGTGTGTGCATTATATGTCTTTAAACTGCTTTTGCGTGTTCTTGCATTATAAGATACGTGGATACCTTATATTTCAGCGTAAATATTATACTGGCATCAGTAAATGACCATTTCGAACCTAAACAGGTTTAAGGTCAAACCTTGCAAAGGGTGTAATGCAGTCTTAAATCATTCTCGGTGTCTCATATCGGGTGGTGACTCCATTATTCTCCAGTTAATCCCTCGCGGGATTATCCGTAATCTCTCTGGGTTGTGAACCCAACAGTGTAGTGATCACCCACGTCATAGGCATAGCGGTAAATCTCTATGCCTATGACATAAAATAATCAAGAACAAAGAACAAAATGCACAAGAAGTTCCCTTTCTTTATCTAAGTCGTGTTAGGATTATCTTTCTTTCTTTAAGTCATGTTAGGATCTATTTCCTTATTTGAGTTGTATTACGATTCACTTTCGTTGTTGAACTTCTTTCATCTTCAATGTATGTTGTTGGTTTTATTGTGTAATGCTGGAATTCTTTTACTTTACTTTTCCTGAGGTAGTTAAGATATTGCTTGTTTTTTTGTCGGATCGGTTAGGTTGTGTGTTTCCTTCCAAAAAAAAAAAAAAAAAGATATGGACTGTTTATTTTATCTATTGAGTCGAACTGGAGATATTTTGATTCGCCTGACCTAATAATGGATATTCATGGGTTTTTTGGATTTTTGAGCCTTTTAGAAATCACCAGTCCAGCAGTTCCTATTATATTTATACATTTTTTTTTAATGCGTTGTTGTTAAAACTCAACTATTTTTTTTCCTGATTGTGCCACAGTTATTAGTCTTTTGAATAATACCCAATTCTCGGGTGACTCAAATATTTAACTTTTCTAAACTTTTTTATGAAATAAAATGATATTAAATAAAATAATAAAAATTAACAAATATTAAAAACTAAAATATTTGATCCCATGATACATATCCGCTTACCACCAACATTCACCACCGTTGCAAAACATTTCAAATAAA
This sequence comes from Zanthoxylum bungeanum, assembly GCA_019454045.1. Taxonomy (NCBI): domain Eukaryota; kingdom Viridiplantae; phylum Streptophyta; class Magnoliopsida; order Sapindales; family Rutaceae; genus Zanthoxylum; species Zanthoxylum bungeanum. Next base: position 50,645 of record SKCR01039605.1, on the reverse strand, counting down.
AATAATAGCTGCCACCACAATTCACGACTCTAAATAAATAAGTGAAATTTAATCTGAATAATGATTACAACTATATATATATATATATATTTTTTTTTTTTCTTTTTTATTGTTATTTTATTATTTAGTTATTTTTTGACATTTTTTTTTTTTTGTAATGATTATTTATAATAATTTATATTATTTTAAGTTTTGATGTCAGAAACTAAGTAATAGAAAGAATACTATTAGATTACGTGGCATATAGTGACTTTAATAGGGGAAAGGGGACATTGTCACACACACAAGGAGCTACAGGTAGGGGTGAGCATCGGTTCCGGGTCTATCCGGAACAGGTTGGAATTGGACCGAAAATCGGGATTTGGAACCGGAACCGGTTGTAACCGGTTCGGTTCCGGTTCCAAATATAAAGAACCGGTTTTAACCGGTCCGGTTCCGGTTTCAGAATGATCGGAATCGGAACCGGATTATAGAACCGGAACCGGAACCGTATTTGAGACTCGTTTTTAAATACCCGATTTTGGGCAATTACAGTGATGTTATTGTGTTTGTGTTGCTGTTAGGCAAATATTGTACAAATTGGGGATGTTGATCATCGTCACATAAGGTGTTTAACCTTTGGGCAATGCTTGTTAGTGATGTCTGATGATATCAGTTTTGTCAACACCTCTAGCATGCTCCTTGGAACAATGTGCTACTTCTGAAATATAGAAGAATTAAAACTCAGATCATTTGTATTCTGTAAAGTGATTGACTATGTAGTATTAGATGGCTTTGTTTATTTTTGTTTTTGTTTGGAATGATAAACCAATTTCTTGTTTATGTCCAATGTTTTGTATTGCCTAACTACAGTCTACAAACACTATCAAGAGGACGCCCAAAGGACATGACGTTTTCTCCAGGACGAGTCCATCTGCAAGCTGGATGCAAGAGGAATTACCAAAACAGTCAAAGTCAGTAATGATCAGAGCAAAGAGGCACTTAAACGCTCAATTTCACTTTATCTATGTTAGTAACAGGGAATGAAAAAAAAAAATAGGGTAATTCGGACTAGGACCGGAATCGGACCGGAACCGAATTGGAACCGAATAACAAGGTACTCTATTTAATTGGGTAGGTTCTGGTTCCACTTAGTTAGAAACCATTTTTTTCCGGGTAGGTTACGGTTTCATGCGGAACCGAAACCGAAACCGATTTTACTCACCCTAGCTAGAGGCATTAGATGCAAACCACTTTTTCTTTTAATCAAAAAAGCAGAATTCATCATTGTGGTTGTACAAAACAAATAAAGGGCTACTTCACAAGCCATTCATTGGCTTCTTACTTTTTTTTTTTTATATGCAAAAAAATAGAGAGAGGGAATAAAGTAAGAAAATATATCACGATATTTTTTTTCTATATTGTGGCTAAAATCATAGATAATCTTTCTTTCTTTCCGTTTTCTTCTAAAGTATTCTCATTTTCCGGTGAATAATCATTCCACCGTTTGGGGACCAACCATAGTAACATTCGGATACGTTAGAATAAGGGACCGAAATAGTTCGATTCCGATTGAGATTTGTCAATTCCGATTCCGTTCTAATTATGGACTCATGATAAAAAAAAAAATGTATCCCGAATTTTATATCAATTTTTAAATTACGGCGAAAACTCATATCGAATTTTGAACTGAATAGTTTAAGATCTTAAATCATTATCGAAAATCGAGATTATAAACAAAAAATCGAGATTTAGAATAATTTTTATTTAAGATAAAAAATTAATTTTTATTCAAGATGAAGATTCAATTTTTAATCTACCGAAACTTTAACGATAAAGAAATATTTCAAATCCTATTGAGATTAAGATTTTTTTGGGTCTCTCTCCCCTAGTTAGCGTGTGGGCTCCATTGAATGAATCCACGTGTCATCATAATTGATCCACCATGAAAACACGTCGTTTTAAGTCACAAGGTGCGTGGCCCACTGCGGGCCGAAAGATATCAGGCATCCTTTTTGAAAGAGCATTCATGCACTCACTCCGCATGGCCACAAAATTATGCATTAAATTTCATTTGCGTCTCTTCAAAGACCTAGAAATCATAGAAATTCTATAATAAGCTTTTCATACAAATATCAAATTGAAAAACTAATGTGGGATCCGAACCTCACTCAAATGAATGAAGTTAGAATTGAGTTAGCATCGGAAATATAAATTTTAAAAACAAAAATTTTGAACATCAATGAAATTCTCCACTAAATTGATTGGATTGACTTTCACTAGGCAAGTATATATCTTTTTGCCACCAAGATATCTTGCTGGTATCCACGACTTGAACGCTTTAATTATATTACCGTGCGGCATATTTGCACAAAATCTCCTTTATATTTACATTCTCCTGTTTTCACAATCACACTTTTTAAGCATATAGATTGTGTTTGGTTCAGAATTTTTCATAGAGAAAAATAACCATTTCTTTGTTTGGTTGGTGTTTTATAAAGGTAAATAGTGAGAATTATTCTCTCCACATTCATCTATATTTTTCAAGAATCATGTCAATATATGTAAAGTCCAATTTATCCTATACAAAAAATAAGAAAAATGTCAGAATAAGTGAATATAAATCATTAAATTAATCTTATAACTACCATTTTCACTATGCGATTGTTATAAATTGTTACATATTTCATATTAACTTTCCAATATAAATTACTACCAAAACTCAAAAAATTTTAATATATTTTAACAAGGATTCTTAATGGAATTCGGAAAATGAGCATAACCCATCTGTATTTTGACAAAACTAATCGAAACCCCATAATAATTAAAAACTAAACAAAATCCTGTTTTTTCTAAAAATATTTTCTCTCAGTAAAACAATTAGGTAGGGTTGACAGAAAATTTCGAATTCTGATCCCGATCAGGATCCTGTCTAATTTGGTCTGAGATTTGTAATGATTTTTCATAGTGCATGATAGTAATCGAGACCGGACGAGGTGATTTTTTCATCCCGAATAGTAATCGGGATGAGACGTCCCAATTTCCATCCATACTATCAAGGGTTTTGTTATAACAGTAGGTGGATTTTATTATAACACCCCGATTTTCATGATGTGTCCATCGTGGTCATTCTTTTCATGCACCAAATGTTATTATTTATATAATTATGTATTAGTGAGTTTGATGTCCTTATAACTCTTCCCAGAGAATACTCCTTTAATTTAACAGCATCCACCGCCCTCTGTATTTTAGAAATATCTTGAGCTACATATATCATTTTTTAGTAATTCAAGAGGCATTGGAAAGCTTATACATAAGGCTATAATGTTCATGTTAAGAACTTTTCCTAAATCCATGTAACTAAGTCAAATTGGGGTCGAAAAATTAGGCTATTATGTTTTGAACTTGAGGAATTTATACTTAACAATGTTTTAATTATAAATATCGAACAATTTGTGTCTTAGGTTATTTTGTCTCTTCCCCCTCTTTTTCTTCACCACAACCCTACGACCAACAGCCCCCTCATTCCTTTTTGTTGCTCTCTCTCTCGGCAAGTGAAGGAAACTAAGCTATGGTGTGTTTCTTTGCATTTTCAAGTGCTAATTGAAGCAAAGTAAGTTTCTCCTCCTTGATCCTAATGTTTGCCTTGCATTTTAGCATTATTTTTAAAGCCTAACTTTTGACTCCTTGGAAAGAACCATGCATGATTCATGTCTATATTGCATGGTAGTGTCAATTTAGGTGTAATGTCAATTTAGGTGTCAATTATGTTTAGATTGATGTTTATTGTCATTATTTATGTATAGAATGATTTAAATAGGAAACCCTAGGTATGAGCTTGTTGTTGTTGTGAGCTCGGGAGCTTAAAGTGACCCAATTGAGGTGTTGGATGATGTCGGAGCATGTTGTATCTTGTGCCGATGGCAATGGTTTTATATTGATGATGTTTCCATGGATGAGGGAGAATGGGTTTTTCCTTATTGTTACAGTGTGATAAATTTATGATCAGACTTGGTAACGGCCTTACATCGTGATGCACATGGACCTGTGTCACGACGTAACGTCAAACGTGACTTTCTAGCTCAAAATTTACCTTGAGCATGTCGCGATGCAAAATGGGTTGTGTCTTAATGTGAGCTGCTTCAGTTGGCATCATGACATGCATTGCCCTGCGTCACGATGCGTTACCAATTTTAGGATATGTCTCAGCTTGCTCTAGGTCAAGCCTTATGATGTTAGATAACGTCTTAAGATTCCTTGTCAGCATAGATATATGCATCATTTATCCATATATTTAGGACCGTAAATACTCATGTGTAATAACCATTCCTTGATCATATGCTTTTAAGATTCTACGCAGGATATTCCATCCAGTTCCAAACAACCACAGGATCAGTAGGACTTGTCACTAGCTTTGTGAGTGAATATTATAGTTTCCATATTTTCCAACTTTAAGTGTTTTACAAACTAAATTTAAGTTTACGTGAATATCGAATTTTGAACTTACACGAGCATTTTTTTGATTTGCTATATTTTCATGTTAAGCAACCTAAGTATATGTTATATATCAAGAATCAATGCAGTTTATATATGTTTCCAAGCCATGCTTATATTTTGTTATGTTACATGACTATGATTTATAAGTTATGTTATATAATACAGATTGATTTACCAGTTCATTTATACAAGCATTAATTTATTTTCAAACACCAGTAGAGTGTTGTTCCATCATGTATAGCTAATCGAGTATGCTCACAATGCCTAATAGTTCTTGAAACCCTCTTAGGCTTATTCATGTTCATGAACACACTCCTATACTTATGTGGTGTTAAGCTCATATTATATGGATCTTATGCCCCCAGGTTACGATACTAATATCATTTTCATGAAAGTTACTTCAAGCATATGATATATGAACTTTCATGATTATGCTTTGCATTTAAACTTTATGATTAGATATACATGTTTTTCAAGAATATGAGTTATTTACGTACAACTAGTTTTACAAGTTATATCATTTTATGTTTTTACTTACAATATTCACTCACAAGGTTGTTCCCACAACTTACCCTCATCCCCCCTAAACACACTCATTTTTTTGGTTGTAGGACTTGTTAATAGACACTTTTGGTGAGGACCCTATTTTTATTAAATTGGTTAGCTTGGAGATGATGGACACTAGTTGCAGTCTTAAAGATGCATGTCATGGCTCCACTTATGTATATTTTGTCATAGAAGGCCATGAGATCGAATGATGTATTTATATATGGATCATGATGTATACAATCATTTTTTTAACTCATGCGTATTATATAGCAGTTATGCATCTTATCAAGAGTCACTATATTGGATAAATTACGAGTAGCAGATTAATAATTTCTTTTAGGTTAGATAGGTTATTAACAGGTTATGATATGTCATACATGTTCATATCAGTGGCTTATAGAAATGGTAACCTATCTCCTGCATGTCATGTCTTGGATATATTGGGATATGACAAAGTTAGTGTCAAAGCATTTGTTTAGAGGTCTATGACTACAGTGGTAGGGTTATGATGTATTGCATAAGAAGTATGTTCGAGATACTCGTATGTAAGGCATCACCCCTCCGGATTCCATCAATTTTAAGTGAGTTCTCAATTAAATATCGTTAACATTCCTTATTATATATATATATATATATAATATATATATATATATATAAAGATGTTTATCGTTTTTTCTTATATTCGAAACATAAGTTTATGGCTCCGAAAATATGCATGCACACTAGGGAAAATCCAGCAGCCCTTGTCTCTGGTGAACTTTTCAGAAACTGAACCCCTGGAACCAGTTGGAACCTATACAGACCAGAAGCAATTCGCGAACGAAGGCACATGCAACACACACGAGAGTCTATGGACAAGTTGGAGGAATTGCTTACCTGCCAATAACATCAATAATCAATACAACCTCCAGCAGAGCAACAACCCCCACCTGTCTCAGTAACCCCACCTGATAATGTCCAGCCACCCATTAAAACCCCAGTTGAATTGAGACAAACAGTTGTGGTATCATTTTTTGAATTTCGTAAGATGCATCATCCCACTTTTTCAAGTATAGACCTGGCGAAGATCCAAGTGGGTTTATCAAGGAATCCAATAGAATATCTGTGACACTTGGTTGCACACCAGTAAGATCAGTTGAACTCATGAGTTTTCAGCTAAAAGATATTGCTTACGAGTGGTTTACTTCTCTCATTGACAGAAGGAGCACTTCATACCCGCCTTTAGGTTGGTTAAAATTTATTAAGGCTTTCCTAATTCATTTCTTGCCCAAAGGTGTTTGGGATGCTAGGGCCAGAGAATTTGGACAGCTGAGTAGACATAACAAATGATAGTTACAGAATACGAACTTGATTTTACCAGACTTTCTCGTTATGCTCTACATTTGGTGAGTACATCGAAGCTGAAAGTGGGGCGATTTTTAAATGGATTGAGAGACTATCTGTATACATCAATATAGACATCAGACTCAACCACTTATGCCGATGTGTTGGATGTTGCCTTGCGGTTGGAAATGCGACCAAAAGAAAGTCAAGCTAAGAGAAAATGGTTTGAAAGCATAATTTAACAAAAAAAAATGGCCAGTGCGCTAAAACTTATTTTTTTCCCATTTTTGGGTTTCCAGACTCTGATTCAGCCCCGATTTTTTCATATACACTCATAATGAAATATAGTATTCCATTAAATTATTTAAAATTACACATATGCTTGATATCTATGGGTTAGACCCACTTTCACTGTGCGGGGTACCGATCCAACCCTATGGGTCCCACAACTACCCCAACAAAATGGTATCAGAGCATGTCATAACCACACAACACATGTATTTGAATCTATGCCTCCATAATTTTAATTTAAATATGCATAAGTAATATTGGATATGCATTACATGTTTTAAATTAAAATTTTTATTTTTGGCCCAATCATGTTAATAACTTAATTGTCATAAATCTCTCGTGACTAGGTGATTATTTTATTTTAAGTAATAATATTAATAATGTTGGAGTATTATTGGAGATGAATGAGTTCTTACTACTTATGCCAAATATCGTCATTATTGTGAGGATATAAGTGCTCAGAACTTAGGTCGCTCCAGTAAAATATTAGATGTAGCGTGATGAGTTAACGTAGTCACCCAATACCGTCATTATTATGAGGGTGTACTTACAAAGCTCATTAGTGCTCATTGACAAGTATACACTTGGAACACGTCTTAATCCACCACTGTCATTATTGTAAGGATAAGAAACGGTTCATGACCAAACTTATGAGTCACATGGATGTGATTGACCTTGGAAGTCTACCTAATGAGTTTATGAAGGCCAAGACCGTCATTATTGTGAGGATGAAGTAAATATCATGGGATCCACTTCCTGCTATGAAATGTGAATTTTATTTTTCCGTTAAGGGAGATTATAGAATTACGTAAAGTAATGGGAGGGCACTAATAGATTTAAAATCCATAATCATATTAGTGTTTTTATAATGAAATGAAAAATATTCTGCTAATGTTTAATTGTTGTCTTGTAGATGGCTGCAGCAAATCCATTAGCACGACTTTTGGACTCTAATAAATTGAAAGGAGCTGAGAACTACTTTGGGTGGGAAATGAACTTTCGCTTTGTCTTGGAGTCAGAGAAGTTGAGCTATGTGAAGCTTATTCCATTGCTTGTTGAAATCGATCATGATTCCACTCTCGAAGAGCAAAAAACTTTTGACAAATTGAATGATGATAACCTAATGGTGAAATCCTACATTTTAGGATCGATGGTTCCATATTTTCTCAGACAGTACATAGAGGAACCTGATTCTTGGAGTATTATGAGAATACTTAAAGAATTATTCGAGGCAAATCAAGAAATTGAAATATATAGGAGATTAAGGAATTGTTCCATGCTCCACTCAAGGAAGTAAGAGCTGTCAGCATCAATGTTTTGAATATGATAGATCAGATCTAATATTTGGAACGACAAGGCATAATGATTGATGAACGGCTAGGCCATAATTTGATTCTATCTTCTTTGCCAGGTACTTATGTTGCCTTTGTGTTAATTTTTCATATGCATTTGATGCAAGCCAATTATGAAGAACTTCATAACATGTTACACACTGTGGAATAAGATTTGAAGAAAGGCAATCGTACTTTGTACCTCTATGGTGGAGCAAGTTCTTCAAATACTTCTAAAAAGTCGAAGAAATTCAAAATGAGAAAGAATAAGATATCAAAGAAAAACTCCAAGAAGCACAAAACTGCAAGACCGCATGTAGCTCGTGATGCATGTCTACATTGCAAGAAGTCTGGACACTGGAAGAAAGATTGTCCAGAGCTAAAAAGAAATGCAGGACCCTCAGGTATGCTTTGTATTTTTCCTATTATTGACATCTCATTAGCCTTAGATGCAAATAGTGGATGAGTGTTAGACACTGGTAGTCCTACTCATATTTGCAACTTCATGCAGGTCATGAGGGTTAAAAGAAGGCTAAACAAATGGGTGATCCAACTTCGAGTTGGGAATGGCGAGACATTGGATGTCAAGGCCATATGAACAATTGTTCTAGATCTCCCTAATGGATGTAAATTATTATGACATGACTAATATTATGTACCCTCTCTTATCAAACAGATTATATCATTACCGATATTAGATAAAGAATGATATAAAATAAACATTAAATATGGTGTTTTATGTTTATATAATAAAGACAACTATTTGATATGTGAATGTGAATGTTCTTTATCTAATGGTCACTATGTTTTGGAAACATATTGAGATGTCTTTAATATAGTGGAAAATACAAGTAAAAGATATGAATTAAATAATACCGAATTATGACATATGAGATTGGGCCACATAGGTGTTAGACGTTGATAAGCGAAAAATATATCAATATTTACCGCTCATTTTACTTAATAGTTTGTATAGTTTCTCGAGATCTGTGAATATTTTGATGTGTTTTGTGTATTTTGTAGATAAATACGATTTCAGGACTCACTGGAATCAAATCGGGGTAGAAACAGTGAAAAATGAACAAAAATGATAAAATTGTCATTTACACGTTGCGACGTGTAAAACTCTCTGCGTCACGACGCACCTGTGTTATTGTGCTGCCAACACACGTCATCATGACATCTGCGATAAATTATGCAACCAGCCAACACATGTCCTTATTGACGTAAGCAATGACATCAGCGCGATGTGAAAACCTTCTATGTCGTGACTGCTAATATGTGTCGACCATGTGTCAACATCAGAGAAAGCTTGCTATCATACGCACTTGCTAATATGCGCCGGTCACGTGTCAACATCACAGTAATCCTACTATCATACGTTGGACATGTGTCATCATCCCAACAGGCTGCGTAACTCATCATCGCTACGTCAGTACTTGCGTCATCATGACGTCAGCTCAATCATTCACTCTGCCGACACGCGTCATTGCTTGCGTCATGATGACATCAGCATCGTGACCCGCAAGCCTTCATTTGTCGCGATTCCGAGCCAATAATTCAGCTGCCGATGAAAATGCGTACACGTGTCAACATCTTAGGAAGCCACGTACATGTGTCACAAATTGACGGCGCATCGCGACGCGCATACCTTCACGCATCGAGACGCCCAAGCTGAAATTTTACCTATAAATTTAGATTGATTTCATTTAGAATTTTCATACTTTCATTAAGGTTCTAATAAGAATCTAAGGACTATATCTTGTTTGTTTAATTTTTGTAATTTAAATTATGTATTTTTATTTCCAGTAATAGTAGTAGTTTATTTTTTTTATATTTCTTTTATGTTTTGTAGTTAATTTTCTGCTGGGGGAAGGGTGAAGCTTTTATTATTATAATTTAGATTAATCTCCCATAGTTATAATATATAAATTATCTTAAAACCTGAATTAATTGGATACCACCTTTATGGTCGGTTGGACTTAACTAAATTGATTTTAACCTGACTAAATTGGATACCGCCTTTATGATCGGTTGGAATTAATTCAAAATCTGACTTAATCAGGATACCGCCTATATGGTCGGTTGATAATGACATGCAAATTTATATATTATAATAAGGGAGATTTCTAAATTAGAAATAGTAAAGGTGGATCCCCTAACCCTAGTATTTTATTTTTATTCTAGAAAAGTGATGAAAAACAATATTTACATGCTTAATAATTGATTTAATTTTATTATGTTTAATACTTTAGTTTGTTTATTGAATCTTAAGTTTAATGCTTCTTGTTGCCTGATCACCAATAAGATTGATATGGTTAACTTAAAATGAACTTGATGAATGGATTTTAGGTTTCAACCTTAGATTCAATAGCTCACGATCTCACATTGGGGCATGGTGACCCTTAGGTAAATTTCCTTCCAGGATAGACATATACCTGTCGGGCGGGGGTAGCCACAATTGGAACTTGAACTTAATGAATTCAGATAACTTGGATAACATAGACATATGATTAATTGGGTTATTTTGTGTGTTTGCATCTGACCATCGACATAGTATTTTGTATATCTTCGTGTTCCAGGTTAGCAAACTGAGTTATTACACATATATAAGAGAGTCAATTCATCATTAGAATAATATTGTATGGAATCACAACCCTAGATTTTTGTGTCTTTTATTTATTTTCCTTAGTATTTTATTTTATGTTTTTATTTATTTAGCAAAACCACATTCAACCAACCAATCAAGCAATCATTTCATTCTCCGTATAATTAGATACCTGTAAATAAATAGAATCAATAATTAATAACAACAGTAGAAATTAAGTCCTCGTGGGATCGATATTTTATACTACTTGAGCGATACGTGCGCTTGCGTAACGTGTGTATTTACCACCGATCAAGTTTTTTACGCCGTTGTCGGGGACTTATTTATCTTTTACTATTAATTTTGGGGTTAGATAATTTACTTGTGACTAATTTGTTTTTACTTATTATTGTTGTTTTCTTGTGTTTCAGGTTCTCAGACACTACATGAGAAGAAACATAAGCTTTGAAATCCATCCATCTGACCCATAAATTGAAAGAACCATCAGACAGTTAAGAAGGGAAAGGCGAGAAGATCAAGAAGCACTGATCAACATGGAACCTGAACCTTTAGAAGTTGCACCACCAATTCCCATTCGAGACAGAATTATTCTGGTGGTTAACGGCTTCATATCATGCATTGTACTTCCTCCCTTACCAGCAAATGCATGTGACATCAAAACATGCATTCAGATGATACAACAATCAATTCAGTTTGGGGGGAATGCAACTGAAGATCCTAATGCCCATATCAGCAACTTCCTGGAAGTTTGCGGTATATTCAATTACAACCGAGCGGCAGAAGAAGCAATGAGACTATGTTTTCCCATATTCCTTGAAAGACAGAGCTAAGGCTTGGCTCTATTCACTACCAGCAGGTTTCATCACAACTTGGAACACTCTTGCCACCAAATTCCTTGCAAAGTACTTTCCCCCAGCCAGAACAGCAAAGCTGAGGAATGACATTACATCCTTTGTACAACATGACTCAGAATCCTTCCGCGAAGCTTGTGAGAGATACAAGGTGTTGTTCAGAAAATGTCCTCACCATGAAACTGCAAAGTGGCTACAAGTCCAAACCTTCTACAATGGACTTTCTGGACTAATGAGAACCACAATTGATGCTGCTGTTGGAGGAGCTTTAATGGAAAAGGGAGAAGATCAGACCTGGGACATAATTGAAGAAATGACCAATAATAATTCTTTGTGGCCAACAGAAAGGAGCATAATTCAACGAATAGTAGAAATCTACGAAGTCGGAGCCAACACAGCAATCAATGCCCAGCTGAATCAGATATGCAAATTCATGGAAACTCCTAGCATGCAAGGTAATGTTGGATCCATAAGTTCACCACATGGAGGAGCACCAGAGGCAAAATCTTACAACCAACATGATGAGACGGTGAATTATGTCAGTAATTTCAACAGACAGGGAAACAATCCATACACCTACAACCAAGGGTGGAGGAATCATCCCAATTTCGCATGGAGCAACACTGCAGGGCAAAGGAACAATCCACCACCCGGATTCCAAAAAAAAAAACAAAGGTCAGGAGTATGAAAAAGAACCAGGAATAACAGAAGTGATGGCCCACTTGAAAAAGCTAGAAGTAAAATATAACTCTCAAGCAGCATCATATGAAGCGATGTTTCAAAACCAATCAGCTTCTATAAAGGCACTGGAAAATCAATTAGGACAACTGGCTAATGCTCAGAGTTACAGACCACAAGGTACCTTTCCTAGCAACACAGAACCAAATCCAAGGAATAGAGGGAATGAGCAATGTCAAGCCATCACTCTGAAAAGCGGCACTGAAATCAATAAAGATGTTGGAATCAAGGCATCCACTGAGGAAGTTCCAAAAGAAAGCAATGAAGCAGAACCACGGATGGAGGAAAAAGAAGCAAAAGAAAATGATAAAGAAAGATTCACTCCACCTCCACCATTTCCACAACGTCTCCAGAAATATAAACTAGACAAGCAGTTTGCTCGATTCCTGGAGATCTTCAAAAAGCTGCATATCAACATCCCATTTGCAGAAGCGTTGGAACAAATGCTCAGCTATATCAAATTCATGAAAGACATTCTGTCACGAAAGAGAAGATTGGGAGATTATGAGATAATAGCATTGACAGAAGAATGCAGTGCTATCATTCAGAAAAAGCGTCCCCCAAAGTTGAAAGATCCTGACAGTTTCACCATCCCTTACACCATAGGAGAACATTACTTCGGTAAGGCTTTGTGTGATTTAGGTGCTAGTATTAACTTGATGTCTTTGTCTATTTACAGGAAACTATAAATTGGAGAAGCAAAACCTACCTCAGTTACTCTGCAACTTGTTGATATATCGCTCACATTTTCGAAAGGTGTAGTGGAAGATGTATTGGTCAAAGTCGACAAATTCTCGGGAAACAATTCTTGGCTACAGGTCGAACTGTTATTGATGTACAAAAAGGTGAACTAACTATGAGGGTACAATACCAAGAAGTAACATTCAATGTTTTCAAAGCCATGAAATTCCCGAATGAAGAAAATGAGGAGGAATGTTTCAGACTTGATGTAATAGATAGTATCATCCAGAATACTGATGCAATGCAACTTTCCACGAATAAACTTGAAGCTTGCATCACCAATATGACTGACAGCGAACTAGATGATGAGATTCTGGAATGTATCAACTATCTTGACAGATCCTCTCGCTTCAGATCGACACCACAGGTGGAAAGTTTGGAACTACCGAAAAAGGAGCAAATCAAGCCTTCGATTGAAGAACCACCACAACTGGAACTAAAGCCACTTCCGAGCCATCTCAGGTATGCATTCTGATTTACCTATGATTATTTCTTCGTCACTAACATTGGAGCAGGAAGATAAGTTACTAAGAGTGCTACGCGAGCACAAGAAAGCCATTGGCTAAACTATAGCAGACATTCGAGGCATTAGTCCATCATTTTACATGCATAAAATTCCGATGAACGACGAGTACAAAGCCATAGTGGAGCATCAACATAGACTAAATCAAATCATGAAAGAGGTCGTAAAGAAATTATTAAATGGTTGGATGTAGGCATCATTTCAAATTAATCAAGGTATAAAGGATCGAAGCTTACTAGGGCTTGAGGTTGAAAAATTGGAGATTTCCTTCTTTGATAATGAAATAATGGCTGAGTAAAGATAGATGGTGAACGTGAATATGAGGAGAGAAATCATGGAGGGTTGTTTTCTTTTCCTATAAAATGATGAATAATGTTGATTTATATAATAAGAGAGAGATTTTTTTGAATATAATATTAATTTAATTATATCACGTGTTAAATGTAATAGCAAATTCATCACCTTACTGTACAGCCAAAAAATGCCAGTGTTTGACTTGGTTTTGTTCCAAATTTGGAATAATGGTCAACATGAAAGTTATATATCTCTTTCGAAGAATTCCAACCATATAAATATCACTTAAAATGGATACATGTAACCCAAGTTATGGCCAAAATAGTATAGGCTATCCAAATTGATTTTACTGAAAGAAAAAGTATCGAAACTGAAAAATTATCTCGAATCTTCGGGCGAAATTTCTATCGTATCTAGCCTACTAACATGTGTCTATATGTTTGATGACATATTATGCATGAGAAATTCACCAAACTGAACATGTCATAAATTACTGGGGTGTTACATAAACCTTGACTATGAACTATTTTAAGATTGAATCATGTTATGATGTTTCTCAGTATCAGTTGCAACACTTTTACAACTACATAACGATAACTAATTCTATGGATCATTTACACCTTTACCATTAAATTAAAGATTATATTGATGAAATACTCAATTTTATTTAAAATAAAATATAAACGTACAATGTATGTACAATAAATACATCAAAAATTGGCGCGCCGAGCACCAATTCTAACAGTTTTTCCCACTTGCTCTAGTGCCAATATTGATGGTATTTAATACCCATCGCTCTTCATGCCTATCATATATTCTCGGAGATAAGGACTTCGTATATGGGTTTGCTACGTTTCCCTCTCAAGGTATCTTACATATGACAATGTATCCTCAAGAATGATCTCACAAATAATGTGGTACTTTCGTTCCACATGCTTTGACTTTTGATGTGTTTTTGGTTTTTTGCTTGTGTGATGACACCACTATTATCAGAGAACAGCGAGATCGAATCCTCGATGATTGGGACAACTCCCAACTCTATGATAAATTTTCTAATCCATACATCTTCTACAACATCGGATGCCGCAATATATTTCTCCTCAGTGATGAAATCAGCTGTAGATCCTTGCTTGGAACTTTTCCGACAGACTGAGGCATTATTAAGAGTGAATACAAAACCTGATATAGACTTTTAATCATCGGGATCTGACTGAAAGTCGGAATCTGTATATCCTATTATTTGTAAATTACTACCTCTATAAATAAGAAACTTACCCTTCATACATTTAAGATACTTGAGGATATGTTTAAGGGTCATCCAATGGTTGTTACCTGAATCAGCATGATATCTGCTAGTAATATTTACTGCATGATATCAGGTCTCATACATAATATGACATACATAATTCTTCCTAAGCATGATGCATATGGTTGACTAAGCATTCTAGTCTTTTCATCTTTCATTTGAGGACACATCTTTTTCAAAAGATTAATACCATATCGAAAAGGTATGTTAGCAATTTTACAATTGCTAAAGTTATAGCTATCTAAGATCTTATCTATGTACGAGGATTGAGATAACTCAATCATCCTTCTTTCTATATCTCTATAGAGTTTTATACCATGTATAAAAAAGACCACTCACAGGTCTTTCATGCAGAAGTTCTTACAGAGATATTCCTTAACGCCTTGCATCATCTCAAGGTCATTCCCAATTATCAGGATATCATCAACATATAGCACCAAGAACACTACCACACTCCCACTAACCTTCTTATAAACACAATGTTCCTCTTCATTTTTGAGAAAACCAGACAATAGGGTTGCCTTATCAAAACGAAGATTCCAACATTGTGATGCTTGTTTAAGTCCATAAATGGACTTCTTAAGCTTACATACCATGTCTGAATTTTGGCTGGAAATAAAACCCTCTATCGTTCCATACAGATTTCTTCATCAAGAAACCCAATAAAAAAAACAATTTTGATATCCATTTGTCAACTATCATAATCATGTAAGTAAAACCGGTCATGGTTCCGATTCGATACCAAAACCGAACCGGTAGGAATCGGCAAGTTTCAATTCTAACAGGTTCTGATTTCAGAATCGGAACCAAAATCGAATTTTTTTTGTTCGATTAAGGTTCTACCTTAATTGAACTGAATAGAACCGGAAGATTCCAACGGTTCGAACCGAAACCGTTGGAATCATTGTCCCAACAGCTACTAGTTGTTGGGCCTTAGGCAGTAGGGAGCAACGGCTCTCTATTGCTTTTTTTTGTAAAATTTAATTTTTAAATTACCCTTAATAACATTAATAAAACGTCTAATTTTATGGGCAATTTAGGTATCATAAAAATAATCCAAAAATATATACTTCATTTTTCAACACACTAATTCTCAATTATCTCAATTGCTTTAACTCTCTCTCATTCTCAATTCTCTCATCTTTATTTTCTCCTATTGATTTAATTTTACAATTCTTCAATATTAACAAAAAAATGGCAAACTCATCTGTAAACACCGTGTCCAGTGTCCCAACCCAAGAGAGCGGCCAAAGTGTTGGACAATTATGACCCATAGCATCACTATTTTGTAAAGGACATGGTGTTCTTGTACAAAATTAACTATGTGACAAAGGAATTGCTCTTTTATCATTTGTAATTGGATTACCTGGATATATAAATGATAAAATTCCTTATGATTAGTTCCGGATTAATAAGATATGAGACAGTATTAATCTACGAACGGTTTAATCATTAAATATCCCTAGTCGTAGTATTATCGAGACTGGACATTGATAATGCGGAATAGGCTAGTATTGCACTTGTGCACGTTATGGAAGCTTAACGGTATAGTTCTCATATATTTAAGTATTGGATACTTATGCAAGTGTGATAGGAGATTCTATTTACTGATGGTACGGGAATAGCTTCGCTTTGGATAGACCCCTCAAAATCCCATTGGTAGTATGATTATGTGTCTATGGGAATCTGAATTAGAGTAGGTGTATTTGGTCTTAACCTGAGACTTGCATCGCTAATACTTGCGACAATCAGTATAATTTGGTTTTGGTCGTCCGGAGCTTTAACAGATTCTGTGTACGCCTCTTTTGGGTATACTGAGAATCGTAGTGTATTGGGTGTGATGTCAAGATGGAAGTATCACTTCAGTCATATGGAGATGATGATCATGCAAGGATACAGAACTAATACTCTAACGTACTGCAGTCATCGGGAAAGTATGACTGGGTCATGACTTTCTGATCAAAGAGACTAGTCACTAGTGATCTGATATATGCTTCGTACGAAGCAGACCCAATTCCAGCCTCAGGCCTAGCATGTGACATCCGATACTGGATCGTTATACGTAATATTTTGTATACTACGCTTGATGAAGATTATATATTCCTTTAAAAATTATGATATAAATCACAATTCCTTGATCATTGGGTTGGGCAATCAAACATGCCATAGCTTATGCTAGTCCTTGTGGACACTCAATCTTTGCCACTAAGTTATAAGACCACGCCTAAGGGTCGCTGCGTCTTATGACTCAGAAAAGTCAAACCATTATAAATAGTATGATTTAGAGACAAATTAGTATTGGTCATTCTGGTAAAGCCTAGTCATGCTAATACGGTTTAAGCCCTTTGGGTCTATACTTTACAATGGGAGGCAAATTGTAGATTTAAATTATTATTGAGGATTTGGATACACTCAATCGTAGGAATCACTGTCAAATGGATTCCTCTATTAAAAATTCCCCAGAGGGAGGGTGGAGCGAACTCTCTTAAATACCCTTACCTCTTAGGCTCTTATTGCCTTGGTGATAGGAATAAACAATAGATCCTCCAAATTAGTCCAACACTTTAAATATGCTTTAAGGTAAGTTTTGAGTAAATGATTATTTAGATGTCTTCACAGCTTTTCCTTTTGGCTATAAAAAGGTAGTGAGTGAAGGAAGACACTAAATCATTATCTAACTCTAGTAATACCTTTGGTTAAATTAACTTTAATTTGGAAAGTTTTATTAACGCCTTGGTCCCACCCCACTTGTATCTTTTCTAATGTCTTTTATTATAAACAAGTGATTTATATTTATTAGCCTTAAAGGTAATAAATCTTTAAGTTCATCACGGAATAATTACTTACCTAAGGGATAAGCAATACACTCTCTATTTCCTTAGAAAGTCTCTAGATGCTTGCACCCTAAAATAACCATGCCAATTCTAATCATACATAGAATCATCAAGCATATAAGTTTTAATATGTTGGAATTATTTTAGGCATTTAATAACTTTGATTAATATTTAATTATGATATTGCATTTTATTTTAATCAAATAAATTTACTATTCACATTTTTTTTACAGATGTGTGAACTTTAAATGCAATTTCACAATTCAAATCTTAACCAAATCATGCAAAACTTGTGCCTAAAAGTAATTTCAGGGTGTTAGCTTTCCAACGAGCTTTTACACACCCAATTTCGAGTTCAAATGAGAGAGAACTAATCAAAACAAAAACGGCGCGCCGATACCACTGTTGGGAAGCGACCGCGAGTGTGCAGCGGAAAATTAAAAAATTATGATGCCACTATCCCTTTGCCCAAGACCCATTTCTTTTGATTATTCTACAAGCCTAGGCATGTTACTATATATTCTAAGCATAAAAACTCATGAAACATGCAAAGAACATAAACCTAAACATGTAACTATCATAAGAACTCTAATTAAAATAAAGAAAGAAAAAGACTTACTTGAACCGAAGACTCCTCCAGTCCTCCCTCCAATATACAAGCTTTTCTCGAACTCAGCAAGCTCTTCCACGTTCCAAAGAGCCACCCAAGTGCATGGCCTCCAAAGGTGCACACACCAAAGCCAAAACTCAACGGCAAGACTATGCCTTGAGTGCACGGGTATTTTGCCCTTGGTGCTAGCCTAGGCAAATACCTCAAAACTTTTAACTTGAGATTCCTCTAGTCAATTAGACTTAGGGATCCTCAAAATCAGTGGCTTACTCTTACACTTTAGAGTTGCTCACTTATATAAACCCAAGATATGAAAGGTTTTGGTGTAAAAATTTGTAAAGAATTCTTTAGGTTTATATAGGTTCTCCAAAGACAACAAAATTAATTAAGAATCCGATGTGGGATAAATGCTAATTAAATATTAGCCATTGGATCTTAATATAGTGGTTTAATGAGATTATAAAACCCTAATAAGAGTTTGGGCCGAATTGGAATTCAAAATAAATAAAATAAATAAAATAAATTTATTATTCGCCTCACTGTATCCCCACTGTTTGACCTAGGGTATGGAAAGTGTCTACTCATATAGTCAAACGTATGATGTTGATAGTGTCATAAATCGTGCTAACCCAAGAGTCTCACATGATTCTTCCGCTACGGCCACAGTCTCAAGCACTGATCACACATATCAACCCGCGAACTGGAATACTACTCTTATAAGAAAATATTATCTGAGAGAGTGGCGATTCTCTGTTGTATCTTTACAAACTTCATGTGTTTCAACAAATGACCCAATCATACCCTTATGACCGGATCTTTTGAACCGGGGAAGGAGAATGTCAAAGTCATTTGATCCACACATAAGATTGTAAAGACCTCAAGTCTAAGGAGACGAGTACTTTGTTCATGGTTTATCTATAGTTGCGGTCTATTCCATAGATATATGAGGACCTTGATCCAGGATCGTTCATGTGGTGACATGAGAACATAGACATCTTATATGATGTGATCATATAGGACTAGACCCAAACAGAAATGAGTTTATTTTAATATACATTAAACAAGGAAATTCATATCAGTCTGCTAGATGATCATATATGGATTAATCTGAATCTTGAGTATAAATGACAAGCTATGTCATTTGATTTACATAGGTGATATTGGTTCGATTTTGGGGCATGGTTTGGTGTGTTGATGGGGACCTTTTTACATACATATGGATTCAACTCCTTGTAAGAAGTAGAAGAGTATCTTCATTAATGGTTGGTTCGGTACTTGAACGATTAAAGTGCTCAACTCTTTCAATTATAAATAAAAAGATAAAATTCATAATAGTTTTAAATAAAATCATTCATTAGAGAATCATTGGTACTTAAGGTACAAGAAATAATTAAAGGGTTATAACATATATTATGACACAGCTCTAATTATAAGATACTTATGGACGGTAAATCTATATATAGTGATTAAATCGATAAACGATGATATGGCTCCGTTTAAATTAACTATAAAAGGGAAGATTTTCTCTTTTATTTTCATAAGAGTTATTAAAAAGAAACCTTATCCACCGTAGCCTCTATCTTCTCTACAGAGAAAAGAAAAAAAAAATACAGTGATTTTTCTTTAAAACGTTTAAAAAAATTTTGTGAATTTTTTGAGAGGCCCACACTCCGATCTTTTGGTAACTAGATTAAGCACGGAAGACTAAGTGAAAATTCCAACTTCTCCATTCTCGTTGATTGATGGCAGTGGGCAAACTTTCAGCCCATCGCACTTGTATTTTTGCGCATAAATAGGGCTGTTATTTTTCTTTTTTTGCAAAACATTATTTTGAGTTGAAGAGGATTATTTGAGATTGTTTTAGGACTTATTTGGTTGCATAAAATCCATCCAAAAGACCCTAAATATTGCACAAAACAGTAGGCATAGCTGCTATCCAATTTTCCAGAAAGTAGTGGCAGTTTTGGGGTTAATTTCTGGAATATTTCGGTTAAGGAAAAATATTCCAGACCTGGTGAAATAATTCCATATCCTTTAGGAGTCTTTCAGGACTGTTTAGGGATATTTCGAAGGCGCGAAAACTGTCCAAAGTACGCTGGAAAGAAAGAGAAAAAATATTTTTCAAATCCAAGTCTAGGGCCAAAATGTGTTTCTACTACGCAAGCAATTTCCTGTGAAGCGATCGTACGGAAATCCCTACAAAGACATCATGGGCTTTTCAATGACTTATATTATCTGGTCTTCATAAAATACTACACCTCTGTTTTTTAAGCCTTTTTTCCTTCGGGGCCCATAACCTGTATCCAAACTCCTCATCTCCATAGCTTATAAAGATACATGGAGTAGTCCTTATATCAAGCTTTTGCTTGAGCTCCATGGATACATGTTCAAAAGCTAAACAACTGAATACTCTCAGGTGACAGTCTGAGGAATTTTTTCAGACCACACTTTCTCTGGATTCTTAAAATTCATTGATATTGACGGTGATCTGTTGATCAAATAATAGGAAGCTCAATAACTTCTCCCAAAATCGCTTTGGCAGCTTAGCCATACTAATAATGTGTTGGACAGTTATGGCTCACAGCATCACTTTTTGTACGGATCATGGTGTTGTTGTACAAATTAACTATGTGACAAAGGAAATTGTTTTTTTATCATTTGTAATTAGATTACCAATATGTATAAATGATAGAAGGTCCATATGATTAGTTCCGGATTGAGATGATATGAGACAGTATCAATCCACGAAGGTTTAATCATTAAATATTCCTAGTCGTAGTATTATCGAGATTGGACATCGATAATGCGGAATAAACTAGTATTACACTTGTGCGCGTTGTGGGAGCATAACGTCATAGTTCTCATATATATATTTGGGTATATGATACTCATGCAAGTGTAATAGGAGGTTGTGTTTACCGATGGTACGGGAACAGCTTCGCTCTGGATAGACCCCTCAGAATTCCATTGGTAGTATGACTATGTGTCTATGGAAGTCCGAATCAGGGTAGGTGTATTTGGTCTTAACCTGAGACTTGCACCGCTAATAATTGCGACGATCAATATACTTTGGTTTTGGTCGTCCAGGGCTTTAACAGGTTATGAGTACGCCTCTTCTGGGTATATTGAGTATCGTAGTGTATTGGGTGTGATGTCGAGATAGAAGTATCACTTCAGTCATAATGGAGATGATGATCACGTAGGATAAGGAACTGGTGCTCTTATAAGGTGCAGCTATCGGGATATTATGACTAGGTCATGTTTATCCGATTATAGAGACTAGTTACCAGATATCCGATATGTGCTTCGTACGGGGCAGACACAATTCCAGCTCTAGGCCTTGCACGTGACATCCGATGCTGGATCGAAATACGCAATACTACGTATACTACGCTTGATATAGATCACATATTCCAGTAAGAATATTTCTGGAGAATTAGGTAGGCAGAGTGCTTTGCTAGAAGCCAACCATGTCTTGTAAATCGGTAAAAACGTAGTACTAGGTACATACGTGTTCGGATAGTCCGACGACCGGATTTACTGCCAATATATCCTAGGATCTCATGGGTCGCTTCCCGAAGATTCACCGATGACGTATGACTCGTACTTTATTAATCTGGGATTAATTATAAGAGAGAGAAAATTAATCTATGATTAATTACGGAGATATTTTATCTGGGATAAAATATTATTTAAAAGAGAGAGAACGATTAATTTGGAATTAATCGATAAAATATATATTCGATATATTATACGAAATTGGATTTTGACGCGGAATTGAAATTAGATTTTAATTCGGGCGAACGAGTTAATTTAGAATTAATTCGTTAGCGATGTTAATAGTAATTTTGCTATGCAAAATTATTTAATTAAATTGATTTAATTACGTCGCAACGGAAAATTCGTTAATTCGGAATTAGCGAACCCGAGCCCGGGAGTGTTTGCGGGCCCACTCGCATTTGGAATTCAAGTGCGGCCCACAAGTCATATCAAGCGTCAAATCATTAGTCACTTTGATTGATGTGATGTCTAGTCACTTTGAGTGATTGACAACATGTCACTATTGATTGATGGTGGTGGTTGTGTGACTTGAAAGACATTTACCATTATTTTATCATTTGGTATTTGACTTTCAAATTTTTGGTATTAGATATCATAACACACAAAAACACATTTCTCATTCTTCTCTCCTCCATCCTCTCGGCCTTGGGCCATTTCTTCTTCAATTGTTTCTGCAATTACCGTGAACACAAAGAGAAGCAAAGGGAATTTTATGGCAAAATTTCCAAGGTGCTAGCACACTTTTGGAGTCTTGCGAAGTTGATAGGGAAACTCACCCGTGGGCATGGAATGCACACTTAAAGCTTGGAGCTTGGAGAACACTTGGAGCACAAAAATGGAGGAGCTTTGCCGAGGACCTTGGAGAAAATAGTAGAGCATGATCTTTGGAAGATTCATGTGATGATAACTTAAGTGCTTAATCCATTATGCTTGCCAAATAGACTCCTTAATTTCTTAGTCAGAACTAAGGATTAGATCCTTATAATATGATATTGAAATTGAAGGATCTTCATAGATCTATCCTTAGATCTTAGAAGTACTAAATTGCAATAGTAAACTCTTGGAGAGTTAATGGCTATGCTCAAGGAGCCAAAGCCAAAATTTGCAATAAGGCAAGAAGCGCAAGACGCATCTTACTTCGACATTCCAGAAGGCCAAGGCTTGGCCAAAGGCTTCTGAGTGTGGAAAAGAGGCAAAGGCAAAGTCATTATAATCTTTTGGGAAGACATAAGACATATCCCAAGATGTCTACCTAAACTGTGGCAAACAGGGTCACTGGAAGCGTGACTGCCGTATGGACAAGGCAGACACGAAGGAATTGAAGACGGGCAAGGCACTGACTTCAAATATGTTTGTCATAAACATGTTCACTACTAGTATTAAAATTGGATTTTAGATACTGAGTGTGGTACATAAATATATACTGATGTGTAGAATCTGCTGACAAGCAGGATACTGACTTCAGATGAGATTGATCTGCGAATCGGAAATGGGACGAGAGTCGCTGTTTTAACCGTAGATACCTAAGTTTAGGAACTACCCTTCGGGTGTGTACTTAAATTAGGAAACTGTTACAATGTAACTAGTTTGACTAGAAACATTATCTATATATCAGAGTATAATCCGTTGCGGATATACCTTTATATTCTAGAAAACTAAAGTATTTTATTATATAAAGATGATATTGAGATAAACACATTAGATGTGAATAACAGTATTTATATTTTGAATATAAATAAATCTCAAACGTATAACATGACAAACAAATAGCTCAAACTGATTTAATCAGTTGAGACTTATTTGTGGCATTGTTGTTTGGGACACAATTAAACAAGACTCGTATATCCACACTTTTGAAGAGTGGATACTAGGACGGATTTGATTCTATTCAAATAATGTCTACGAATCTAGTTTATTAGGCAAAGTGCCTAAAACACCTTTTACTTGGTAAAAGTGTAAGTGACATCGATCTGTTAGCCCTTGTTCATAGTGACGTAAGTGGGCCCATGTCTAGCTAGGCTAGATGTGGATATGAATATTTCGTGACCTACACGGATGTGGCATCGCGTTATGGTTATGTGTTTCTTTTGAAACACAAATCGGAAACTTTCAGAAGAGTTTCGACACGAAGTAGACAAACAGATCGGCTAAAGTATTAAAACATCATGATTGGACCGTGATGAAAATACTTAAGCAATAAGTTTCTCATATACTTGAAAGAGTATAGTATTCTTTCAATGAGGACTCCTCCCGGAACACGTCAATATGACGGTGTGTCTGAACGGAGAAACCGAATTTTGTTGGACATAATATGGTTAATCATGAGTCACTCTGAGCTACCATTTCCTTCAAAGGATACGCATTAAACAGTGCAAAACTTATTTAGAATAAGGTTCGATAAAAATCTGTTAGACAGACTTCATATTAGAAATGAACAGGAAAGAAATCGGGTTTTCATTCCTGAAGATTTGGGTATGCTAGGCATATGTTTGGATGATACCAAACTAAAACCCAAATCGGATAAGTGTCTAAGTTGTGGGTTATCCTAGGGAAACCAAAGTATAGTACTTATACATCTCACAAGAGAACAATGTAATTGTTGCTCGCCATGCGGTTTTCCTAAGAGGAATACCTATATGCAGTGGTAAGTGGGAGGAAAGTAAAACTCGATGAAATTCAGAGTAATACTATTCCAACCATCGATTCTTTAATGGAATACAAATAGTTCATCAAGGATGAAACTATACCAATAATCTTCGAATACACAAGAACCGCGCAAGTCGGAGAGAGTCAGAAAACAACCTGGGAGGTATGGGTTTCTGATCTCACCTCATAAAGATGTCAATCTTATTGAGAACTCAAACTGACTACGTATGAGGAAGTGATACAAGGTATCGACTCCCTATTATGGCAAAGTGCCATGAAGTCCGAAATGGATTCCATGTATACCAACCAAGTTTGGATATTAGTTGATGTACCGTAAGGTATTGTGCCTATTGGTACTATATAAGTCTTCAAGGAAGACATACATGGAAGGCAACGTACCAACGTACAAAGCTAGGCTTGTAGCGAAAAGGTATCGTTATCAACATTGTGTCGATTACGACGAAACCTTTTACTCGTTGCCACGGTAAATTCATTTGGATAATGCTTGCTAATGCTGCATGTTTCATTCATGAAATATGGCAGCTGAACGTCAAAATTGATTTCCTTAAATGGAAACCTTTTGGAGGATGTTTACAACATCCTGGCAGTTTTGTCGTACAAAAATGAGCAAACAAGGTTTGCAAGTTAATTCGATCCATGGATGGATTGAAGCAAGCATGGTGTTCTTGGAATTATCGTTTTGATGTAATCATAACGGTGTATGATTTAATTCAAAACGAAAATGATTCTTGTGTATATAAGAAGGTTAGTGGGAGCGCACTGACAGTGAATATCCTAAATAAATGATGACCTATCATTTCTTGGAAATTATATTCCCATAATAAAAATCGGTGAAAGCTTGGCTTTCGTGAAAATTCTCTGTAGAATTCTTGGGAGAGACAACCTTTATTCTAGGAATAAAGATCTATTAGGATAGATCTAAAGGTTGTTCGCACTCTCCGAGAACTCATACATTGAAAAATGTACGCGACCTGGTGTCTCATACGCTTTGAGCATATGGAGTCATAATCAGGCCAATCCAAGTGATAGTCACGTGATTGATGTTAAGAACATCCTTTAGTGTCTTAGATGATCTAAGGATGCTTTCTTAAACTATGGAGAAGGAGAACTTGAAGTGACTGGGTTCACCGTTGCAAGTTTCCTAACCGATAATAACGACTATAAGTCGTAACAAAGGTATTATACAGTTTGAATAACGGAACAGTAAGCTGGAAATCTACCAAGCAAGATATTGTTACCGAATAAACAATAAAAGTGGATTATTGTTGCGGCTGAGGCAGCAATAGAAGCCTTTTGGATCGATAATAATCCTAATTAGATTAGGAGTAGTTCTGTTAGCAGCTGAGCTAGGCTTCAGCACAGGCTAAAGAATTAATGGTCTCATCAATAATCCAGATATATAATTCAAATATTCATCTGATTCGTTTGGATCATACATCGTGGCGATGTGATGATCGAATAAATCGCATCAGATGATAACCCTGCAAATCTGCTGACGAAAGCATTCCTCAGCAGAAGTTTGAGCGAACCGTACATAGTTCAAGTGTAGGACACTTGAGTGATTGGCTATAGGCCAAATGGGAGATTGTTGGACAGTTATGGCCCATAGCATCACTATTTGTACAGATCATGGTGTTGTTGTACAAATTAACTATGTGTCAAAGGAAATTGCTCTTTTATCATTTGTAATTAGATTACCAAGATGTATAAATGATAGAAGGTCCATATGATTAGTTCTGGATTGAGATGATATGAGACAGTATCAATCCACGAAGGTTTAATCATTAAATATCCTTAGTCGTAGTATTATCGAGATTGGACATCGATAATGCGAAATAAACTAGTATTACACTTGTGCGCGTTGTGGGAGCATAACGTCATAGTTCTCATATATTTGGGTATAGGATACTCATGCAAGTGTAATAGGAGGTTGTGTTTACCGATGGTACGGGAACAGCTTCGCTCTGGATAGACCCCTTAGAATTCCATTGGTAGTATGACTATGTGTCTATGGAAGTTCGAATCAGGGTAGGTGTATTTGGTCTTAACCTGAGACTTGCACCGCTAATAATTGCGACAATCAATATACTTTGGTTTTGGTCGTCCAGGGCTTTAACAGGTTATGAGTACGCCTCTTCTGGATATATTGAGAATCGTAGTGTATTGGGTGTGATGTTGAGATGGAAGTATCACTCCAGTCATAGTGGAGATGATGATCACATAGGATACGGAACTGGTGCTCTTATATGCTGCAGCTATCGAGATATTATGACTAGGTCATGTTTATCCGATTATAGAGACTAGTTACCAGAGATCCGATATGTGCTTCGTACGGGGCAGACACAATTCCAGCCCCAGGCCTTGCACATGACATCCTATGCTGGATTGAAATACGCAATACTACGTATACTACGCTTGATATAGATCACATATTCCAGTAAGAATATTTCTGGAGAATTGGGTAGGCACGGTGCTTTGCTAGAAGCCAACCATGTCTTGTAAAATGGTAAAAATGTAGTACTAGGTACGTACGTGTTCAGATAGTCCGACGACCGGATTTACTGCCAACATATCCGGGGATCTCATGGGTCGCTTCCCGAAGATTCACAGATGACGTATGACTCGCACTTTATTAATCTGGGATTAATTATAAGAGAGAGAAAATTAATCTAGGATTAATTACGGAGATATTTTATCTGGGATAAAATATTATTTAAAGAGAGAGAACGATTAATTTGGAATTAATCGATAAAATAATATATTCGATATATTTTACGAAATTGGATTTCGACGTGGAATTGAAATTAGATTTTAATTCGGGCGAACGAGTTAATTTAGAATTAATTCGTTAGCGACGTGAATAGTAATTTTGCTAGGTAAAATTATTTAATTAAATTTGATTTAATTACGTCGCAACGGAAAATTCGTTAATTCGGAATTAGCGAACCCGAGCCCGGGAGTGTTTGCGGGCCCACTCGTATTTGGAATTCAAGTGCAGCCCACAAGTCACATCAAGCATCAAATCATTAGTCACTTTGATTGATGTGATGTCTAGTCACTTTGAGTGATTGACAACATGTCACTATTGATTGATGGTGGTGGTTGTGTGACTTGAAAGACATTTACCATTATTTTATCATTTGGTATTTGACTTTCAAATTTTTGGTATTAGATATCGTAACACACAAAAACACATTTCTCATTCTTCTCTCCTCCATCCTCTCGGCCTTAGGCCATTTCTTCTCCAATATTTTCTGCAATTGCCGTGAACACAAGGAGAGGCAAAGGGAATTTTGTGGCAAAATTTCCAAGGTGCTAGCACATTTTTGGAGTCTTGCGAAGGTGATAGGGAAACTCACCCGTGGGCATGGAATGGACACTTAAAGCTTGGAGCTTGGAGAACACTTGGAGCACAAAAATGGAGGAGCTTTGCCGAGGACCTTGGAGGAAAAAGCTTGAAGTTTTTTATGTTCAACGCATCGCCAAATCTGATCAATGTAAGTATGATTCTGTCATTCTTCATTGTTGTATTCGCACATAATTTCTTGCTTGAAATCCATCTTGGGACTAATTAGAAACCCAACATAATGCTTCTAATTTTTTCTAAAATGGTGTGTTAATTCTTTCGGCAACACCATTATGTTATAGGGTGTATGGGACAGTCTTCTCATGTTGAATGTCATATCTTCTACAGTAGGTATCGAACTCCCATGAAGTATACTCGCCTATTTTGTTTGTGAGGAGACATTTCATCTTCTTACCTGTTTCATGCTCTACCATCGCATGAAAGTTTGAAATAATCCAATACCTTATTTTTCCTCTTTAAGAAATACACCCAGACTTTCTAATAAGCATCAACAATGAAAGTCATAAAATAATTATTACCGCCTAGTTGGTTAACCTTCAAGGGACTATAAAATCAGAGTGTACTAGACTAAGCAACTATGATCTTCTCGTAAAAGAGAAATTAAAAGAGACTCTATGTTTTTTTATGAAATAGAAAGTGATTACAAGTATCTAGTATAATATCTTTGGAAATAGTGATAAGATCCTTCTTTGTTAGGGCATAAAATTAGTTCACACTCATATGACCGAGTCTCTAGGGGCACAGATATTGAGAAGCCTTCTATTCAACTATATTGAAATTGTATGCACATATATTCACATGAGTCTTGTATAAAGTGTCGCAAATATATCATCGAGCGACAATCATGACACCTTTTTTCATTCTCTGTGTGTCATTGCTAAAGTAATTATCATAGCTTTGTTTGTTAAGGGATATCCTTGAAAGTAGAATTATCCAAAGTTCTAGAACATATCGGGCATCCTTCAGGGTTATTGTACACTCGGTATTTATTTATATCTGAAATATCACCAATTCCCATGATATGAAAGGAACTAGTATTTCCTATCTTCACTATGCCAAAGTCTCCAGTTTTATATATTGTGAAGAAATCTCTAAGAAAAATGACGTAGTAAGATTCTGCAGTATCTACCATAAACTCAACATCTTGGGTTGAGGTGTGAAGGCATATCTCTTCTTGAATGTGACAGATAGCTACATCTCTAAGATAGTTATTAGTGTCTCTCCATTGTTATACTTCGATTGAGAATTTCATTGACCCTGCTTACATTGTAATTTTCGATAATTCTTCTTTAAGTGACCCTTAATACCACAATGGTAGCACTTGTAAGTAGGATTTCTTCTGTCTATGGATTCTTTTACTTTTATATATCCCTCTGCTTCGATTTTTATCTTGTTTTCATCCTCGATTCTCCATGACGAAGGCTTTTGACTGATCTGTGCCAACGTCTTTTCTCCCCGTCTCTTCATTTGACATGGCATTTTTTTTATCATAGACATGGTAAGTTTGCCACATATGGCCGAATTGCTGAGAAAAATCACCAATGTCTCTTAACTATCAGTAATAGTGCTGAGAAATATGAGGGCTTGTACTTCATCTCCAAGTTACATGTTTATTGCAAATAACTGATTCACCGGGCTCTGAAACTCATTATTGTGCAACTGAAGTTTCACTCCTTAACTTCAAATTCACCAAAGTCCTCATTAACAAGGCTTTATTCCGAACAATCTTGACCTGGTACATGCTTTCCAATTTCGTCCATAGTTCGTAGGAGTTTATATCTTGCGCTACGTGATGGAAGACGTTGTGGTTGATCCACCACCGAATCCGACCGAGGGTTCTCATGTTCAGTTTTTTACTACACATTTTCCTTAAAATAATTTGGTTTCACTTCTTTTTCTTCAATCATATCAAATAGATCTTTGTAATTTAGAAGATCTTCCACTTGAGGCTTCCAGAGTGAATATTAGTTATCTTCAACTTGATAATAGTACTTGAAGATGACTCCTCCATTGTCGTTTTAAGTTTAAACTTTAAAATAACCAAATCAATAAATTTGGTGCTGGTTTACACAAAATGAAAGTCATCGTTGCCTCCCGAACAATCAAAATATGTGGATTTGACTATTGCTGATCCAAATCCAACATTGGTGCAGATTTATAAATTTCAGAAATTGTGGGTCTGAATTATAATTTCTATAAGTTTGGATAAATCTAACAATTTTAGAGATTGCATGAGACTCTCTAAAATTTTATAATAATACAAATGAGACGACATGTGGTGGATGATATGGAACACATATTGGATGGTGTGACTCGGCATGCGTCAGATGATGTGGCAATGACTAGACTAACAACGCTGGTGTGTTGACGATGTGGCAACTAACTGGTCGACTTCAACCTTCAATAGCGCGTGGAGCGCGTGGTTTTCAGTTTTGGCTTTTTGCTATGCGCTTGTGGAGAGTGAGTTATCGCCTCGCCTCCGTTTGATTAGTCAAAAAATATCACCATGCTTGTATCGTCATGAATAGCTTGATGGTATGCTTAAAACTCAATTTTGAATACATTTACGAAACTCGAATTTTTCGAGCCCCAACATATAATCAAAATTCATGATACCACTTGTTGTGATTCTCTTATCATTGAAGATAAATTTATGAGGAAAAACTAATTATACTTCTACTTGAATAGAATTTATGAAGATTGCAACCTCTAACTAAAAAAAACCTCACTCTCTAAGTTATCATATCAGAATATGTGTTAGGATACTTTACAATTGAACAATGATGCTATATCTATAGGTAATGGATTGCCTTCAAAATTCAACAAAAGCAACCAGCATCAAAATTTATCAAAAGGTGATCGCTAGTAGTTGTACCAAATTTTGACAATGGTAGCCATAGATTTTTGATAATGGTGAAGGCTTCTAGAATTTACAATTGGACATTATAATTCGAACCCCATCAAGCACGCCCATTTATCATATTTTACATTTGAATGTGGCCAAACACGTCTTATGCACGATGGAGGTTCGAATCTACTAAGCATATGACATATGCGGTAATATTTATCCTAATTGAAATCTTCATCTTATGGCTTCCAAACACTTTCCAATTATTCTGAGACCTTCAAAACTCATAAAATTAATTGAAATTGATTTGTTATGGAATTGGCCAACACACTAACCCAACAATCATTTTACATCTCAATAATATATGGATTCCTCATCTTTATCCTTTGTTCACTCATTGGATCAATTTTATCCAGAAGAACGGTTTACAATCAATATTTTACTCATATGCATAGAGAGAGTAATAGTGATACGGATAAACTTGCGAATATGAGGGTCTTTATTGATGGTTTTTCCTGATGGGATTAACTTCTTCAGTAAATTTCTTTTTATCTTTTCCAAGACTCATACGGTTTACCTAGATATAGGTTTCAATAAGTTTTCTTTTTGTCTTATATTTTTGTTTGTTGATGCGGGTTGATGTATTCTTTAGTGGTCGTTGCCTTTGAGCTTGGATTGTTTTCATGTATATGTATTTTCGTGATATGATGTGTTGTCTTGGTTGTTGTTTTATTGCATCTTATCATTGCATGTATTTCTTTTTCCTACTGACTTTAGAGATGATTTGCATGGATTATGTACATTAAGAATGTACTTGATGGGGAATGACATAGGTGCCTTATTTCCAAATGACATACACAGCACTACGTGTCCTATTTAATTTCGAAATAAACATGATAAAATGATCAAGTTTAGAGGAATGTTCGGAATATAAAACAAGAAATTGTCATCACATAATTCACGGTAATGAAAATATATGAACCCAAAATAACATCACGTGCCAAGTCTAAGTGAAACATTTGACATGAGAATGAATGGGGGATATCATTCCTAATAAAAGAGATGGTATATTAATTAGACCTGTTAGTTCCATTTTTTTTGGCAAATGTCTGTAATAAATCAAGTTCAATTGAGTTGTAATGAGTCTTGAATATCTCGGAGTAATTGGACTGGTATTTGGTAGACTGTGCGTGAATATATCATATATGCATTAGTACTACGTTCGTCTTTGTGTTCAGATAAGTGGCGTTCGTGTCACGTTCGTGTTTGGGTTTGAACGAAACTTTGCAGTAGATTCTCATGCGTAGTTCGTTCATATTTTCGTGCGAATGAAACCTTCTAGTGTGTTTGCGTTTGAGGTGTGTTTGAGGCTTCGTTCGAATGAGTTTATAGAACAATGCACGTTCGTCTTGCGTTTGATGAGCGTTCGAATAAGATTAAGTGACTGGGTTATTTTGGACACGTTTTTAAGCTAGTTTTACACAAGGAAAATATTCATTTACCCTACTTATATAAACAAATATAGAGCCATTTTATCAATTGTTGAAAATATATTACTCAGAGCCACACCGTCTTTTGTTTTCAACTTGCTAGACAAAATGAAATTTTCAATTGGTATCAGAGCTTGACCGTGATCCTTGACCTATTTAGCTATAGTGAGAAGTCAACCCTTAAATTATCCCTCATTCTTTGATGGGACTGAGTACTTACATTAGAATATTTGCATGAGAGCGTTCCTTAATTCCTTAGATTAAAAGGTCTGGATGTCAGAAGAGCACAGGTGGAAACCTCTAGTGGATATAGTTGATGGGGTTTATTTCCTTAAGGATAAACTGACTTGGATAAGAAAGGAGTTTGAAGCGAGCAATAGAAACAGCAAGGCTATTAATTCCATTCATGATGTTGTTTGCTCCACTGAGTTTAGGATAATATCAATATTTGAGATAGCTAGAGATACATGGGACATTCTTCAGACTTTGCATGAAGGCACACTATTAGTTAAGAATTATATACTCCAAAAGCTTGCTACTAGGTTTGAAGTCACTATGATGAAGGATGATGAAACAATTGACGACTTTAACGCTGAGATTAACGATACCATTAACTCTCGCTTTAACTTAGGTGAGACTATTCCTACGAAAATGATAGTTAGGAACATCCTTAGATCCATGCCTAAAAGGTTTTTACCAAAGATCACTGTCATTGAGGAAAGTAAAGACTTAGATAATCTAAAATTAGAGGACCTCAAAACTTCCTGAATATAGAAAGCCTAAGAACATAGACATGTTTCATCTAATGATGATGAGGATCATACTCTCACATATGCTTATATGGCCATGTTTCTGAAAAAGTTCAAGAAAATTCTTAAGATGAAGAATAGTGGTCGTAGCACTGATAGGGATAAAGAAGACAAACCTAAAAAGAGTAATCGTAGTAAAAGGGAGTCTATAGAGGAAAATGATAGCAAAGCTCGCACTATCCAATGTCATGAATGTGAAGGGTTTGGGCATATAAGATCTGAATGTCCCACATACCTAATGTCTAAGGGAAAGAAAGTTATGGCAGTCTCACATAGTGATTCAGAAGGTGGCTATAATTCTGATGAGTCTCATAAAGATAAAAGCAATTACATTGTATTTTCTTCAAGTGTGGTATATGAGAGAGACCAATGTTAGTGACGTGGATGTATCTTTGGAGTTCGCTCACAATGATTCTGTAGATGAGGATGATATTTAGGTATCTTATATTGAACTGTTCAATGAGAACTTGGTTATCAAGAATACAAACATTGAGGTCAATAAGAGGCTGAAAGAAGTGGAATTAGAAAAGAATGAATTTCAAGCCAAGCTTGACAAAAGCCTTTTAGTTATTGATGACCTTAAGGAGAGGAATAAAAGACTAGTTGATAGAGTCAAATTCCTAGAAGCGGAACTTGAGAATGCTAGAACATAATTGTCTGTATTTTCTAGTATGACTAAAAAGCTAGACCATATATTGGGGATTGGTATGCCTTATTATGAGAATAAAATATTAGGTTTTGTTGGGTCGAGTTATGATAAGGCGTCAACTTCCAAAACTGTGTTTGTCACAGATCAATTTAAGTCTGGACATGTTAAACTGACTTTTCTCGTGACTTAGGAAAGAAACTCATTGATGAGCATCATGTGATCCCTATTGTTTATCCTCGTTCTGTGACTCAACCTCAATCTAGAGGTGTGGTTGGTAAACCCCGTTCTCATTTGAGGTTTGTATCTGTTTGTCATCATTATGGCAAGGCATGACATATTAGGTTTAAGTGCTTCATGTTGCCCAAACAAAGGAAAAGGCTTAAGAGTGTTTTGACTAGGCTTGATTCTTTAAAGCTAGCTTCCGCACTATCTAAACACACTCACTTTATTAGGAATAAACTTGCACTGTTAACTAGGAGGTCTCAAGTAAATGAGACTCATAAGAAAGTTTGGGTAAGGAAGCAAAATGACTTCCCGTCGATTTCTGAATGCCTTGAACCTAAAAGTCATGATGAGAGTTCACTTCGGTGTACCTCTTCGTAGATGCTGCTTTCCTTTTTCTCATTGCATGTGTGTGTTTTATGTTTCTGCACGACTGTATGTTTTTTGATTTCACTGTATATGGGTGTGTATGTTTGTTTGTTTTTGTTATATGTCCATTGGTATATAGAATGGAAACTCATACATAAATTTCATAATCGATTCTGAATGGACGGTAGTATGATCTGTAGTCGGGAATACAACTCCATGTACCATTGGATATTGACAAGTCTTGTTGTGTCTTTTCTTGTTTTGTGTAAAAAAAATACAAAAAAAAAATATAAAATAAAAAGGACAAAAAAGACTTTCTAACTTGAAAGAGTATGTAAAAGCATGTGCATGTGGTCCTGGTATGTAGGATATTTACGCATGTATAAATGCTTTTATTTTTTTGATGTTCTATGTGCATGAGTGTGTGTGATGGAAACCCATAGTATATCTTGTTCTTACATCTCACATACACGTTTCTATGTCTTGAGACTTGGTCGCATGTATGAGTATTTGGACTGGCGTCTAATCTTTGTCTTACTTAGCTCACTAAACCTTTGACTATATGACCTGATGCTATCCCCTTGTAAAATAAAAAAAAAATTTAGTTTAAATGAGTCTTAAGTGCAAAAGAGTCAATAGACCAAATTCAAAAGATAAGGACAACAACCCTTCACTTGAAAATTTAAGAGCTTATAATTAGGGGGAGAATATTATAGCATGCAACCAATGTTGCTTATTTTCAGGTCCTAGTGGTGATGGGTTTGAATACCTATTTTGTTGTGGTGTGTCATGAGATGGGATTTTTTTGGTTGTGTTCCGCTCATAAAATAAGGTCTTAAGCTGTGACTTATTGTGCACTTATTTTTCACGCAAGTGCTTACTATGTTTTGGTGTTTACGTCATATGCATGCATGTATTATTTAGCATGACAAAAAGTGGTGCATATTATTTTATGTCATAATATTTGAGTACTGACCGTGTATCATTGTACTTGTTTTAAGTGCTATTTTGAGTAGTGTTTGATTTATTTTTATTTTTTTAACTCATTGTGTATTTGTGTGTACTTCATATCATCATATATTTTTTACATTGTATATTTCTGAGTTTTTACATCCCTGTGTTCTTTTTGCTGATTAAGTATGGCTCTTAGTGAGGGAAGTAAGTTAAGTTTGCATATTAACTTGCATGTGATTTTTAATTGGTATATTGATTTTTACCCATTGTCATTTCTTGATAAAAAGTGGGAGTAGAATAACCATTTTTTTATATCTCATTTTTAAGGGGGCGTAGGATTAAGGGGGAGTAGGATATCTACATTTACATGCATGAGATTATTATTTCATTTTTATCTGCTCTTTATATTCCCTATGTTTTTCAAGGTATCTTGTTGTTTTTTAGTGGCTGCGATGCCATCGACTTCAGGACTACTTGGTTAGGTATTAGAATGAGTCATATTGTAATAAGTCATTGTCTTGATGGTTGGCAGTTGACTATTTCATTTTTGAATCTTTTACCGTAGTCTTTGTATTATGTAGTAGTTTTGACATGGAATGCCAAAGGGGGAGATTGTAAGTTCCATTTTTGTTGGCAATGTCCATAACAAAACAAGTTCAATTGAGTTGTAATGAGTCATGAAGATCTCGGAGTAATTAGACTGGTATTTGGTAGACTGTGCGTGAAGATATCAGATATACATTAGTGTTGCGTTCGTGTTTGTGTTCGAAATAGTAGCGTTCGTGTTTAGGTTCGAACGAAACTTGACAATATATTCATGTGCGTAGTTTGTTCATCTTTCTGTGCAAACGAAACCTTCCAGTTTGTTTGCGTTCGAGGTACGTTCGATATTGTGTTCAAATGAGTTTACGAAACAGTGCGTGTTCATCTTGCATTTGATGAGCGTTTGAACGAGATTACGGGACTGGGTTATTTTGGACGCGTTTTTGAACCAGTTTGGATAATTCATTTACCCTACTTATATAAACAAACATAGAGCTACCTTATTAATTATTGAAAACACATTATTTAGAGCTATACCGTTTTTTGTTTTCAATCTGCTAGAGAAAATCGAATTTTCAAGATCCTTTCTAAGATCATCACAAGTGAAAGGGACGGGATTAGATCAAAAAAAAGATGTAACTCGGCCATTTGAAAATGACTATAAAATATAAGCCTAATTAAGACACTTTCATCTAGAGAGAGAGAGATTTCTTGAGTAAGATTGCTCCTTCGGAATAGCTTTATTATAATATCATGACTGATTTTTTAAAAAATATTTTCTCATGACCTAAATGTTAATTTGATCGTCAAAGTGTTGATCACAAACCAATGCTCAAAGCTTTGGGAGCTTGAATACGAAGTATATATAAACTCATAATTTACGGATATGAAGGATTTCGCCTCTAAATGGAAATCTGTCAGAATCAGCTTGATCAGCACATCGATAATGAGCGCAACCCAAAAAATTATTTTCAAATCGGAAGAAGCTACTCTAAGAATGATGATTTCTATCCTCAACGTGACATTAGTGGTGATTGAACTAAACTAAGTTATATGTAAAAAATAATTTAAATAAAAGTGGAGGAAATTAAGTTTGCATATTTTATACACATTTAAATCTCTATAAATTAATATTATTGAGATCATAAAAATTTATTAATTATTAATCGAGATATTATTTAATGGAACAATTTTACATATTAATTAAGTGCTTTTGAAGAGATATATTAAACTGATTGAAAAGGTCATGAATGGATCCATAAAACAAGTAGCTACGCAAGTCTCACATATGATTCTTTGTATGATTGAAATTGAATCTAGTATATTATTGCAATCGGCGATCACTTGACAACAAACAATACAAAAGTTTCAGCCCACACATATCCAATTTGATTTCATTGATTACTATAAATAAATTAAATAAAACTTATATTTCACACTCTCAATTTAATTCTTTCCCACCTTAAAATATTTTTATTGCAGTGCACAAACTTCACACAGCTGACCTACCAATAAAGAAAACAAATACTGATCATTCTACTTCCACCTTGGAGTAATATGATGCTGCAAATTAATAAATAATAGCTTAAGGATGAGAAGGAAATGGTGGCAATGGCAGAGGTGGCCATTTTCCAAACTTGGGGTGGTGGAAGTACTTTGGAGGAGCCTTGGGGATTGGTGGAAGCTTTGGTAATGGTGGGCATGGCTTATTGGGGAATGGTGGGATCTTTGGAAGTGGTGGCAATGGCTTAAAGATTGGTGGTTTTGGTTTGTATGTAGGAATTGGTGGTGGAAGTACTTTTGGGATTGGAGGTTTTGGTTTGTAAATAGGGACTGGCGGTGGAAGGACTTTTGGAACTGGAGGCTTAGGTTTGTAGATAGGGACTGGGGGTGGAAGCACTTTTGGAACTGGGGGTTTTGGTTTGTAGATGGGAACTGGTGGTGGAAGAACTTTTGGAATTGGGGGTTTTGGTTTGTAGATGGGAACTGGTGGTGGAAGCACTTTTGGAGGAGGCTTCTTGAAGACAGGTGGTTTTGGTGGAAAGATTTTTGGAATGGGAGGAAGTGGCTTCTTGTATTTTGGAATTGGAGGGCATGGCTTCTTGATCACTGGTGGCTTTGGTGGAAGTGGCTTTGGCTTTGGCTCTGGTACGGGTGGAAGTGGGTTCTTGAATTTTGGAATTGGAGGGCATGGCTTCTTGATCACTGGTGGCTTTGGTGGAAGTGGCTTTGGCTTTGGCTCTGGTACGGGTGGAAGTGCTTTTGGCACTGGTGGAGGAAGTGCTTTTGGCACTGGTGGTGGAAGTGCTTTTGGCACTGGTGGAGGAAGTGCTTTTGGCACTGGTGGTGGAAGTGC
Source organism: Zanthoxylum bungeanum (assembly GCA_019454045.1). Taxonomy (NCBI): domain Eukaryota; kingdom Viridiplantae; phylum Streptophyta; class Magnoliopsida; order Sapindales; family Rutaceae; genus Zanthoxylum; species Zanthoxylum bungeanum. The sequence continues at coordinate 12,335 of SKCR01039605.1, read as the reverse complement.
TTTTGGTATATGAGGAGGGAAAGGCTTTTTGAATTTAGGAGGGAAGCTTTTGGGAGGAAATGGGAATGGATGGTGACCAAAGTTTTTCAAAGGAGGAAGTTTAAACTTAGGATGTGACCATTTAGGCAAGGGCGGAAATTTAGGCAGAGGTGGGTACTTAAAATGAGGCCAAAAGGAAGCTGAAGCACAAGTTATAGGTGAAAATTTAAGCTTCTTTGCAATCCCAAACGTGTGATTTTCATTTACTTTTGTCTTAAAAACAATCTTTGAAGATTCTAAGCCATCATAAGCTGGACATGGAGTGTCCGATGCACTATGAAGTTGTGCATAACATTCTTCCTTGAGTTTTCCATCTTCAACAATTTCTTCAGGAAGTGATACCTTGAAATTTCCTTGTTCGTCGAGCTCTCCGATCCCTTTTGTTTTGAACTCTCCATTTTCAGGCTTACAATCTATAGTTACTCGAAGTCCTGTAAAAAGTAAAATATATGTGTTAATAATAAGATTGTTAGTTAAACTGCTACACTCGAAAATTTAAAGTGATAGGTAAAGACATAACAATAATTATAAAAATAAGTATTAGCATGCCCTCTCACGTGAAACATGGATTGAGACTAGAGACAAAAACCAGTGCAAATATTGTCATTAAAAAGATATAGATCTAATGAATTCTCAACAAGGAAGAAACCTTGAGAAATTCTTAAATTGTCACTTTACATGCATGTTAGTTAATGGTGCAATGCATGGCTATATATGATACGATTCTGAGTATCTGATACAAATAGAAATGCACTCATTAAGGATCAAAAGCAGTACTTTTTTTTTTTTTTTTGTGGTTTCTATGATACAAGAAAACAGTTTATACCTGAAAAAGCCTGGCTTGTCTTAAAGTTACTTTGTGCACAATCTGCACATTCCCCAGTTCCAACTACTTCAACTGTCTTATCCTTGGCATGACAAAAACTCCCAGCAAATAGCAAGGTCACCAAGAAGCACACAAGTGCTCCTCGGGAAAAGGGGAGGATCCACATTGGGAACCGTGCTCCCGGAACCCGAACCCAATAAAGAAAGAAACAAAAGAAATCAAGAACAGCTAGCTAGCACAAAATTAAACAACTTATTGATAAGATAAATGATATTGCATTTGCTTGAGTGAGCTTGCTTCACATATAGCTCTCAATATATAATGATCTTGAGGAAGTGATTCCAATGACTCACCGACAGTGCACTAAAGTGCTTCACATGAGACTAGGGACCGCCTCAATATGACCTATTTTCGTTGAATAAATTCTCAACTACACTAACAACTATAAACATCTGTGTATGCTCTTTATCTGTTTAAACCTACTTCCCTTGCTATCATAAATACTTTGCTTTAAGAGAAAAATTGGTATGAGTTTATTTACAAAATTGCTCATGCTTTCGGCAATGCCAATTCGTCGATCTCTCGAGGTGTATTATTTGAGTCATGGGTCCAATACAGTTGGAGAACTGAAAAGAGAAATGTGCATGTGTGATATATTATAATTTGAGGCTAATATCAACTTCACGTGAATCAACTACATTTGTTTTCTCAGTTGGGGTATTTATTAATTTCTTGTAAATTTGTCAACTCTTAATTGTGTGCATCACCCACTAGTCTCGTAATTCCTCTTATACCTAAGTAATTTTAGATAAGAATTTATTTTTCTATCGGTTAACAGGAACATAAAACACACAAATTATTTTATATTGTTAGGTTTTGTCCCAACTTTAAACTATGATTGAGTCTTAGATTTTCTTAAATAGTTATTCGAGTTGAATTTTCGACTTTATAATTGTCTCGTTCACAATGATGTATAATTGGATCTTCCGACCTCATTTATATAATGCATATTTCAAAAAACAATTGTGATTGATATGTTTTTTACTTTTAGTATCTTTTTAAACAGATGAGTATTTGCAAATAATGAGCAGTCAATGTCTCTATATTTACCGTCCATATATCTTACATTTTATGGGTTACTTCGAGTCTTATGAGCGTTTTGATATGTTTTGAGTATGTTTTGTAGGTCTCGATCATAATAAGACTAAGTCGGACTTATCGAGCAAAAATCGACAATGTCAGAGCAAAAACGAGCCGTCTTTTGTAACCCAAAGTGTGTGTCTACGTCGCGACGCAGCGCATGAGCATCCCGCGTCACGACGCAGGTCTATGTGTATCACGACATGACCCCGATTCCTGACGCGAATCGAATTCCAATTTCTTAAGCAAGAAAGCTCTCATCAGCCTCTATAAAAGAACAAGTACGTGTTAAACCTAAAATATCAGACTTTTGGAGATCACAAGGCAGAGAAAAACACCCAAAGCAAGGCATAAACAAGAATCTCAACATGTCCTGGAGATTGAAGCAGAAGATCACAACAAGAGTTCTTTTTTCCTTTTCTTTTCTAGTTTTACTTTTATGTGTTCTTGCTATATAATAATGAATTGTTTGCATTTAATGACAATCATGAGTAACTAATTTATTTATCTAGGGTTGTAATGTATCTTAAGCACATTATGTAATTCTAATTGTATTTTTTTATTCTTTTGATTTTGTTACTGGATTATTTATTATTCTCTGTTCTTAATGCGTTCTATTACCTGATCATTAATAGAATAGGTGTGGTCAACCTTTAGGAACTTGGAAAATAAAATTTGGATTTAGTCTTGGGAATTAATAGCACGTGATCTCATTCATTGAATCGATTTACGTGCAGGATATAAATATACATATAAGACATGTGCAACCATAATTAGAACATGAACTTAATGAGTTTAATTTAAATCGATTATCATTGGAATATAGGTAATTGAATTAAGTTAAGCGTTTCTACTTGACTATCGGAAGAGGTTGGTAGATAACTTCGTATTCTAGGTTAATAATCCATAACAAATACTCAATTGAATGAAAAATCATAAATATTATTTTCATGTTTAGGTGAAGTTACAACCTTAGATTCCTCTCTTGAATAAGGTTTTATAAAGTTATATATTTTTTGCTTACATAGATTTTCAGATAATTAGATTAATCAAATCTCTCTTAATTAATTGTTTAGTTTTAGTAAAGTAGGTTAGTTCTAGTATTAATTGGATAAATAGTAAGTTCTTGTGGGTTCGATATCTTATATACTATTTGAACGATACGTGCGTTTGCGTAACGTGTAAAATCATGAATAAATTTTTGGTGCTGGTATCTGTGACTTATTTTATTTTTAGTATTAATATTAGGACAAAATATTTTACTTACTTAGCTAAACACCTTTTATTTCATTTTTATTTTGATTATATTTCATGACGTTGAGCGATTATATGAGAAGAAGTCGAAGTTTTGAAATCCTCCCTCTTGACTTAGAAATCGAAAAGACTCTTTGTCAGTTGAGAAATGACAAGCGACAAAGCCAAGACAGAACAATAGTAATAGTAGATAAATTCATGCCATGTATCGTCTTATCACCTCTGTAAGCTAATACTTGTGCTATCAAAACTTGCATTCAGATAATCCAATAGTCCGTACAATTTGGAGATGGCCCGAACAATGATCTCAATGCTCACATCAGCAACTTCTTGGAAGTATGCAACACCTTCAACTATAACAGAGGGGTAAAAGAGGCAGTTCATCTTCGCGTTTTCCCATACTCCTTAAAGGATAGAGCTAAAGGATGGCTTCACTCACTGCCAGTGGGGTCAATCATTACTTGGGAAAATTTGGCCACCAAATTTCTTGCCTAGTGCACGTCTTTCATGCAGTATGATTCAAAATCCCTCTATGAGGCATGAGAGAGATACAAGAACTTGCTTCAAAAGTGCCTCTACCATGAGATTACAAATTGACTACAAGTCCAAACTTTCTACAATGGGTTTAATGGGATGCTCAAAAGCACCATAGATGCAGATGCTAGAGGAATGTTGATGCCAAAAAAAGAGAATGAAGCGTAGGCGCTATTGGAAGAAATTTCCAATAATAATTATTCATGGCCAACATAAATAAGCTTACCTAAATGAGTAGCATGAGTCCATGAGTTAGAGCTCAATACAGCTGTGAATGCCCATATATAGTGGATCTATAAGTATCTCAATACATTGAGTTTGAAGGCCGTGAGAAATTCTAAAGTCACATGTGAGACTTGCAGAGGATGCCAACTTATAGAGCAGGGTACCCAATATGGCGAGTCTGTAAACTACATCAACAATTTCAATAGACAATACCACAATCCATACTCCAACAACTACAACCCAAGATTGAAGAAGCGCCCCAACTTTGCCTGCAACAATACTCTTAGACAAGAACCACAAGAGAGACACAATCCTCCACAGGATTCCAATAGCAAAGTAAGGGACAATGATACGAGAAGAAGCAAAGTTTAGAGGAAATGATTTTGAAATATTCAAGAAGCATGAAGCTAAATATGATGCCCTCTTTCAGAGTCAAGTAGTGTCCATGAAAACACTGGAAAACAAATTGGGACAGCTAGCTAATGCTCAGAACTACATACTGTAGGGTGTTCTTCCTAGCGACACAGAACCTAATCCTAGGGGCTGAGGCAAGGAACAATGCAAAGCTATTACGTTGAAGAGCGTACTGTGATAGATAAGGATATGTGAGTAACAAAGCTTGGGATGAGAAAATTGAGACAAAGAGGAAAGATAAAGTGCAAAAAGAATGATACTTGGGAAAAAGACCTTGTAGCACTTACCCCACCCACACCGTTTCCTCAGCGTCTCCAGAAGAAAAAATTAAACAATAAAAAAAAATTATTTGAAGATGAATGATTATTTTCTTAGATATATGTCTTTATCTGTAATTATTTATGATGTATGAAACGGTTGTAAAAAATTGAAAAATGATAAATATAAATATAAAATAAACCACTTATAACTTTTAAGCGTGAAGCTTCCCATGGCGAGTATAAGGACCAACATAAGGAGAAATGCTACATTTAAGGGTAGTGTGGGTTGAAAAAAATTTACAGCCGCACTATACTGAGTGCAAATAGTCAGACATGAAATATTTTTGAGATATTTAGGTTGGTTAGAACCATCGGATTTCGATTTTCGAGATGAAATCACCGAGTTGACTCACTTAGGAATCGAGCTGTGAATGTCATTTATACACAGACGTTGTAAGTTTGACTTAAATAACTTACTCAATAAGTTGGATTTAAGGTGAGTTGAATATTTTGAAGATTTCTTTGATTTTGTTATTGGTCATTTTTTGAGGACAGTATTATGTATAACTCACCAAGACTGCTTAATCTATTTTAGTTGTTTCTTTTTTTTTTTTTTTTGTGTGATGGTATGTGTGTATTGAAACACGTTTGTATGTGTCGTCCCTGTAAACCCTTACGTGACTACAAATCGTCCACTAGATTTTCCTAATGGTTTAAAGGCTTGTTGCATACGCGAAATACAATCGTGATCCCTACAAAAGTGGTTGTGTTTAATTTACTTAGGTTTGGTTATTTTAATTCTTTTTATTTTTGCTCGAGGACTAGCAAAATGTTAAGCTTAAGGATGTTATGAGCGGTCAATATCTCTATATTTACCTCCCCTTATATCTTACATTTTATGGGTTACTTCGAGCCTTATGAGTGTTTTGATGTGTTTTGAGTATGTTTTGTAGGTTTGGATCATAATAAGACTAAGTCGGACTTATCGAGCAAAAAATCGACAACATCAGAGTGAAAACGGGCTATCTTTTATAACTTAGAGTGAGCGTCGTGACGCACCATAATGTATTTTTGAGGCAGAATGCCAATTTGAAGACGCATTGCGACGCAGCGTGGAAGCATCTTATGTCGCGATGCAGGTCCATGCACGTCGCGACGCGACCTCGAATCTTGGTGCGCATAGAATTCCAATTTCTTAAGAAAGAAAGCTCCCCTAAGCCTTTATAGAAAAAACAAGTTCGTCTTAAGCCTAAAATATCAGACTTTTGGAGACCACAAGGTAGAGAAAAACACCCAAAATAAGGCATAAATCAGAATCTCAATCTGAGCTGGAGATTGAAACAAAAAATCGCAACAAGAGTTCCTTCATCCTTTTCTCTTCCAGATTTACTTTTATGAGTTCTTGCAGTGTAATAATGAATTGTTTGCATTTAATGACAATCATGAGTAACTAATTCATTTATCAAATGTTGTAATGGACTTTAAGTACATTATGTAATTCTAATTGCATCTTTTTATTCATTTGGGTTTGTTACTGGATTATGCATTATTCTCTATTCTTAATGTGTTCTATTGACTGATCACTAACGGAATAGGTGCGGTAAACCCCTAGGGAACATGGAAAAATGGAATTTGGATTTAGCCTTGATACTTAATAGCGCGTGATCACATTCATTGAATCGATTTTCATGTAGGATATGAATATAGATGCAGGCCATGCGTAGCCATAATTAGAACATGAACTTAATGAGTTTAGCTTAAATCGATTATCACAAAATTATAGATAATTGAATTAAGTTAGGTGTTTCCACTTGATCATCAGAAGAAACTAGTAGTTAACTTCGTGTTTTAGGTTAATAATCCATAACAAATATTCAATTGAATGAAAAGTGCATAAATATTGTTTGCGTACTTAGGTGAAATTACAATCCTAGGTTTCTCTCTTGCATAAGGATTTGTTCAATTTCTGCTTACTTAGATTAATCAAACCTCTCTTAATTAATTATTTAATTTTAGTAAAGTAGATCTAGATATGGTATTAATAGGATAAATAATAAGTTGTTGTGGGTTCGAATTCGATATCTTATATATTACTTGAGCAATACGTGTGTTTGTTTAACGTGAAAAATCGAGAACAACAAATTTCAACCCCTCCCATTGCACAATAAACTTTGAAGTATAAGGTAGTAATTAGCTAACAAGAAAATAGGAATATCAATGTTAGTGGTGTTGATATTTATTTGGGTTGTGGGTCTATGTACCCTTTGTTTCACGATTTCTAGCTAGCAAACAAACAGCATTATGCACCTCCATTAGTGTGTGAAATTACTTGTTTGATGGTGTTATATATATGTGGATGATAATAAGCTCTAATGAATCAATCAATCAAAGCTATTAATGCTGGAACCTAATTTGTGCGCAATTCTTGGTGAGGCAACAAACAAAATTAGATTGTTTGTCGACCTTGTTTATTTATTTATTTTTTTAAAAAAAAAAATCACACACACACACAATTATGTTAGGATTGTAATTATCGTCGCGTGCTTATCAGGAATTTAAATCCATATAATTATAACATAACTCGAGAGTCTACTTAGTTTTATCTAAATCCATACATATCAATCATAGGTAGAAAGAGTTCAACAACTACTAAAAAGAGAATATTTTGTGAAAGAAGATAATTATTACTATGACATCTTCTCTTACAGTAGAGCTAAAAGAAAACCTTTTTTCAGTCAATATGATTGGCATTTACAACTGTCGAAGGTACATCAAAAGTATAAGTAACACTAAATTAGTTTTATCACCAAAGTATGTTGTTTAATTTGGGGGCATTGCTGCAACTACTTGGAGATTCCCGCTTTCTTCTATCTATCACTTAATACCCGTTAAGTCAAATATTCAAAATAATATTTCATTTTTATCAATGGTTTGCGTATTTATCCTTATTATAAACTATTAACAATTTAATATATGAAAGTTATTACAAAATATAATATTTTTATAGAAAATTCTTATAAAATTTAATATTTCTATAGAAGTTTTGTTTTCCATATATATTAAAAACTAAGAATATAATTTATTGATAAATCAATAAATTAACGCTCAAAAAATTAGTTTATCCAAAAATATTTAATTTAAGGTTTTGGTGGGATGAGGATAGTATATACAAGGAATAGACTTACACATTTATTTTTATTTTAAAAAAAAAAAATTACTCATTAAGTTTAAAGGAAATATATAAGAGGTGTCAATTTAATATTTATCTCTTTAGCCTTTTTTTTTTTTTTTTTTGCATTTGAGTATTATTAATTAATATTTTCTTGTTAATTAATTAAAAAAATATTATAAGACTTGACATGATGACATGTATATGGGAAATATAATATCTAAAACATGCTAATTTTTTTTCCTTCAAAACTTAATTATCAAGAAAATATGACTTAACAATACTTAAATGCAAAATAAAGTGCCTTAAAAATAGCATTAATTTGGCACATCTCATATTTCCCTATATGAAATATGTAAAAATGGTAATTATCTTATCAAAAAAAACAAATATGTAAAATCACAAATCAAATTTTGAAATTTTTTTTAAATTTCAAGAATATTGCGGTATTATTATTAAAATAATAAGGGAAAAGTGATAATTGTTATAAATATTAAGGAGGGAAGAGCATTCTCCCATCATATTAACCATAAGCAAATTCAACCAGCAAAATTTTGGGACCTCATGTGAGTAATAGAATAAAATATCATATTATATAAGGCAAATCCATCCCCCCGAAAATGAAGGGGACTTTGCTTGAATTTAATCTCCAGTTCAAAAGTACAACCAGTTGTTGCATTGAACCTAAAAGGATAAGACGGGAGCCCCAAGGTACCCACGCAAATTTCGAGCTCCGACGGATTTTTTTTAATTTAAGGGAAAAAAAAATTGATATTAAATATTTAAATATTTTTAACTATCGTATAAAGCCCTTAGTTACACATTTACCAAAGGTCTCTGGTTTTTTTTTTTTTTTTTTTTGGCCATCCCCAAATACAAGCACATGGTTAGTAGGAAGAGCATTTTTCATCCACATAACTCTAGACTCATCCACACAAGATTGGAATCTCAAAAAAAACAAGAGAACAACAAAGATTCTTCAAATTCAAGAAAATTGTGATCTTCCTACTAAAAATCAGGGTTAGCTTCGCTTCAAATGGCTCAACTTTTAAACATCTCCGAGAAAATAAATAACTAAAAATTTCTTTGACATGCTACAACAGCGAGGCAGGTTTTTTCTGCCCTAATTTCCAAAACTACTTCTACTTTTATAGGCTCTCTAAAATTTCCAAATGCCTAGCGTGAGTTACAAGAGTCCCGCACTTCACCTCAGTGCCTCATGCAGCAGTCCCGGTCAAGAATGCACGTCTACTTCTTCTTTGATTTGCTGGACAATGACTTAGTATATGCAGTTCCCTGATTAAGGGGAAGAAAACAAATAAAACAATTAAATCAGAAACACTTTGTAACATGTATCTTTACTAATTACAGCCATAAATAATCTTGAAATGAAACCTTGACATGTTCCATTTGAGACCGAAATCACAGGGATGCAGGAGCCCTGCTGATTAGGACTGATCGAATGAACAAGGAAAAAGAACATTGTCCGAGAGATGAAAATGCATAAGCCACATACCTGAAGCCACTCGTCCATTGAGGCATCCGTAGTTCCAGTGCCAACTTCCACCTTTGTTGCCTTCTTAGTTTTCTAACCCCAAAAAAAGAGAAAGAAAAGATGTCAGAATCATTATAAAAAAATAACTAAGGAAGATATGCATATACCATCTGAAGATTCACTTTCTCCCACAAATAAAGGGAGACATGCATATGCTGAAAGTATACATTCTAGCTGAATGTTATTAATTAGGCACCATTTGGTAGAGTATTGATTGAGAGTATAAGCAAGCTTATAAGAATTGCAGTGAGTATAAGCCAGTGTTCGAAAAAGTGCCGCCTGGGCGGGGAGTTTTCGTTAATCGAAAAGTGGCTGTGCTGATTACCACCTAATCGGCGGTGGTCACTGCGCGGCTGGCCAATCGGCTTGAAATCGACGCCTAGGCGCCGATTTCGACGCTAATCGGCCGATTAGGGCCACCGATTTTTCACTATTCTAAAACGCGCCGCCTAGGAGCGCCTCGGCGGCGCGTTTAGGCTCAGGCTGCCGCGCCTAGGCCCAAATCGTTAGGGCCAAGCACTCGCCGGAATGGGCGGCATTTTCTGCCCATTCCGGCAAAATTTCACCGTAAAATCGTTGGTCAACATCCGTTGACCATTGTTGACTGACCCAAAATTCGAAATTGAAGTTGTTTTCCGATCGAATTTTACACCTTAATCTTAACCCTAACCTTAATTTTACAAAACTAACTCTCTAACTCATCAATTTTAAAAATCATCAATTTGATGCATACACCCTAATTTTAAAAAACTCTAATTTCTTCAATTTTCGTTAGTTTTTCATCAAATTAACCTTCTATAAATCTTACTCATTGATCTAACATCATTTCCCTGAGATTAATTTGTCAAAATTACACCAAATCTTAAACCTAATTAAGGAAATTCTCTTTTTCCGATTAATTTCTTAGGCCCCGAGTAGGCGCCCTAGGCGCTAGGTGCTGAGTCGCTGTCCGACTAACGCCTAGCGCGTTTTAGAAAACTGTGTTTTTTTAGTTTTTTGTCCTCTCCCAAAAAGACGAAATTTTGGGGAGATCCAATACCCCCAAAACGTCGTCGTTTTGGGGCTGTGTATCAAAAAAAAAATCTTTTGCACTTCAGCCTTCTCTCTCGCATGACACAAGCTCCTCTCTGTCTCTCTCGCACTTCTGCCCTCTCTCTCTCGCACAGGCACAGCTTCACGCTCTCTCTCTCTCACATAGCACAACTCAAGGTACTAACTTTCATTCATTACTAACTTTCATTTTAAATTTGACCTATAACAAACCCTAGATTCAAATATTATTTGACCTAAAACTCTAATTCCAATTACTAACCTTCATTTTAAATTTGAGGGTTTGTGAATGTTAATAGATTAATGTTTTAAATTTTAGATTAATGTTTATGATATAAAATTATTTTTTGCCCTAAAATAAAACCCTAGATTAATTTTTAAAATTTTAGGGTTTGATATAAAATTATTAAGTAGTTAGTTGTTAATAAAACCCTAGATTAATAGCTTAATTAATCTGTATGTTGTTCATTCTTAGGACATGGCTTCTTCATCCGCGGCCTCTAATTCGGAGTGCAATCCCACTCTTAAACGAAACTCAAATGATGTTGGATGGGAGTATGGGGCTTTAGTGGATTCAAATAACTTGGATATTTGATGGATTGACCTGGATTTTGATGTTTGATATGGTTGATTGAGTTTGGATTTTATATTTTATTACATTTTGGTTGAATTTATATGATTTGGATTATTTATGATGTTGGAAAATATTAGATTTTAACTGTTTTCCGACTAATTGCCTACGCCCGCCTAGGCGCTAAGCGTTGGGTCGCCGCCCGACTAGCGCCTAGCCCATTTTAGAACACTGGTATAAGCTAGCTTATAAACTCACTAAACTCTATACCAAATGCTACATTAGGATAGAATATATAACTTTATAAATAATAATAACAAAACAGAGCCAGACGTGCATTCACATTCCAACAGCAATTAATGACATATAAAGATGGATAGTTGAGTGCATGAAGTTAATAATGGAATGGTGATAAATAAATACCTTGGACAATTGTTTGACTTGTCCATGAATCCATAAACCAAGGAGGCCAACAAGTGCAATTCCAAGGGTAACAAGAAAAATGGACTCAATGCTGATGAAACCACCAGACTCAACAACTTCAATGGTACCATTGTAGAAGGTGCTTTGGTAAGGGTGCTTGTCTATCTCATACACAATGGAGCCCACAAGATCAAAAGTTCCGGGCTGAACCAGAAAAAAAAGACATGTAAGCTCATATACAATTTTCTTTTGATCAATATATAAGCATTTCAAAGAAGCTAGAAGTCGGTTGAAAAATAATATTCGGACTATAGTAATAAAAGTACCTGCAAGAACTTGCTAACAGCGAAAATATATGGGAAAGTGGCCTGAGCTGACACTGGTACAGTTGCATTGTTAAAGGCCTAAAATAAGAAGAATAAACTTGTAACAATTTGCACAGCTGAGCACTGAAGGGTTAGCACCAATAAAGAAAACAACATTAAACGCATCATAATAAAAATATCAATATAGAAGCTTGATTTATACAAAAAACCACTGGAATATCACATTCACACCACTAAAATCTTGTCAACCCAGGCCAAAGTGTTCAATCTACATCCCTTAATACTATCAACTTACAATCAAAATTTTCAAAAACAACCACAAATGCTTTCTATAATTGATCAGTGATGCAAATATTGAATCACACATGAAGTAGAAAAGCTTGTTATACATTCTCCAGGGTCACATGCACTAAGGTCCGGGCAAACAAGACTTCAACTTCTACATATTTGGCATGATATAGATCTAAATTTTACAGTGCAAAACGTGTTACATCCTCAAACCTAGGCATCTCCTAACTAAACACATCAAAGAGATCATTAATCACAAAT